>JAMZEH010000017.1:6057500-6222500 GCA_024699665.1 Ostrea denselamellosa | reverse complement strand
TAGTTTGTTCTTATTTCGGATTTCCAACATTTCTGACTTGAACATCACTGAAGAGACATTATTTGTCGAAATGCGTATCTGGTGCATCAAAATTGGTACCGTCTATGTTTTATTTTACTTGATTAGAAATTATCGTGAAATTGATTAAAAACCTACATCTTCGATAAACTATACCAAAATAAAAATAGAGTTAAGCGAATGGCAGACTACGGAGTAGATCTAGCCAGTACGATATATATATTTAATGACAACTAAATAATACTATATACAGTAATCCATACGTAGTATTAATTCGCCGATGCTTCATTTAATTTTACAAAAGAAATGAGTTTTGATAATTGTTGAATAAATCAAATCTTAGTCTGGAATCGGCCGTATGGAAATTTGCACAGAAACGCTCGCACCAGAGTCACTGCTTGCACCTTTCTTATTGTTTCAGATATGAGTTGATGTCCGTGAATTTACTTCATCAGTAATTAAGTAAAATTAACCAAACATCTATTTTTGTTTTCGATAAAGCAAAACGTGACTTTCACCTTTGCGCAGGAGTTCATATAGTGCTTATTGAATTGGTAAATCAATCTGTCACTTGCGACTTACAAATTGTTATCCTTCATTCCTATAAAAAGTTTCCAAATCCTGCTCTTCAATTCGCCATGAAGGTTTGAAATATATGTATATTAACATTATAGTCGAATTGAAAGTTTGCTTCTTATTAGGGAATTTTAGGAATCGTTCCGATCCTGTCTCCCAAAGACTCGATCATCTGATGTACCACATTATCAATAAAGAGGACTCTGTGGAAAATCTTAAAACACGTACATTTCCGATTAATTGACATTCAGCAGAATATTGCAATAAAGACAAAATATCATATAGATAGTTCATCAGTCATTTAGATTTCTGCATAACAATGTGATCATTTGAAAGATATCTCTGTAAAACTTAAATTATCTTTGTAGATATTATCCTTAAAGTGAGTGGTATTATATATAGGAGTTTTCTTGCCTAGAATACCAATCCACTGTGAAACCATGTCCTTGAAATCCAAATGAAATGACAAATCTACATTAGAACATCTTCGCTAGTCAAGGGTGCACGATCCGCTCCGCTTTTCTGCAACCCTTGGTTGCACTGTACATCTGACACCGTTGAATGGAATCGGTATACAGTCATATCCTTTTTGTCACTACACACACAGTATGTGCTATCGTCCGGCGAGATGGCCACAAACCATGGAATTTTCATATTTTCGAAAACTCTGATAAGGACGCCTGCACTAGTTAATACGTGGATATTTCCACTATCTTTGCCTGCAACGTAGATATTGTCTTTTGAATCCCTTTCGAGACCATACGGAAATTTGAGATTTGGGTCAATGTACGTCCAAATGTTTTTGCCATCTTTGTTCATTGCAGTCACGGTGTTCTTATTGAAAACACTGTAGACGATATCTTCCCGTTTTGTAACAATAACACACACAGTATGTGCAGGAACTCTATACGAATGAACAACCTTACCGCTTTTATCCATCTTTTCTATGGAATCCTGACAGGCAATATACAAATAGTCATCTTTAATATCTAATCCGCAGCAAGTCTTTGGAACAGACATTTCACGAATGCTAGCATATGTATGGGAAGAAATAACAGATATAATTCTGGAATGTAAACTGCTTATGTACAATTCTTCACCATGAAGTCGTACAAAGACAGGCTGGTGTGGAACTTCTATTGCCGTTTGCGTATTTGTCTTTATGTTGAAAAGGATACACCTGAATTTTGCCCATTTCCTATTAAAGGTAGCGTTTTGAGGAAATATAATACTTCCGTTTCCGAGATATGTTCCGCAGTATACACTTCCTCCTGTGATTGTGAACGTTGAATCAACAGCCAGATTTGCCTTTCTCAGGTCAATCTCGGATAAAACTTTTGTAATGGTCTCATCTAATTTTAATTTTGGAAATAAAGTCATATTTTTTATTTTATCTAATTCACAAAATTTGTCACATTGTAAAGTCAAATGAATTTTCTTTGTTTCCGATTGTTTCATGTGATGAAACATCTGTTTGCTTCTGGAAAATTTTACAACTTGTTCAACTATATCCGTTTTGTCATTAATGCTTGACAATGTTTGCTTGCACTTCCTCACACAATGAGACTTGTCCATTATGTGTTCCGTATTTTTCTTTATCTTTTCTTTGCTTTCCTTTGTAAGTTTGGAGAGCTCATCAAGATATGTATTTTTTAGTTTACTGATATGATTAACAACATCTTCTTCTAATTTCTCTGCCTCTTCTACTAACGCATCTGAGGCATCCTCAATTTCTGCCATGTTTTTCTCTTGCCATTTACCTATGTCAACAAGTTTACCTTCGTGTGATTCCATTTCACTGATGAGAAGCTGAATTGCGCTATTTTTCCTGATATTGTCGGCTGCCATTTCTATCGTATCAACACTGTCGCATTTTCTGTGACGCGTACCCGCACATAGAGCACAACAAGGTTCCTCGTGGTCCTGACAATACATTTCAATACGTCTGCCTCCGTGTTGACGACAGGTTCTGTAGAAATCTGGTTGTACACAGATTCCTTTAACCTTGGTCAATGGGCATACTTTATGCTTACGACTAACCACGAGTTTTCTATGACAATTCGTACATGTTTCACACATGGCTTCGTTACATTCGAAACAGAAACCAGTGGCTTCGTTTTCTTCGTTATCAATTTTACACGGTTCACAAAGCTTTTCGCCATCCAGTTCGTCGATAAATTTCATTAACATTTCATTAATTGGAAATTGTTCCACCCATAGTTTTTGTTCACCGATGCAAGGAATGAATTCTCGACAAAGCGGGCAGTGAAAACCCACCGGAGCTTCTTTCGATTTGCAACACGAGGCAATAAAGGACACCAGACACGCATGACAAAATGTGTGTGTACATGGCAGATACCTTGGTATTTTCAATTTCTCGAAACACACCAAGCATAAGGATACATCTCCTACAACGTTATCTAATGTTGTGTTTTTACTTGCCATTCCGCATAAGTATGATAAACCGCCTGTCTATTCCTGAACATGTAAAAAAAAAAATTAATATATTCGCGATCCCGACTTTGAGCGATATCTGCAATAAAAACATTTTCTTTTTCCTCTTTGTCACCAATTGTCTTTGTTTATTATAAGTTTGCTTTGAATTTCAATCATGTATATTTCAGAATCAAGTTCTAAATCTTACATATAAATCGTTCTCCCTCATTTTTAAAACAAGTATCTTTGCGCCATGGCAAACACCACAATTATCACATTTGAGCGGTTACATAATTATCATGTAATTCATATAGTTAACTGGTGTATATACATATGTTCATAATTAATTTTCATGAAATTAGAATTTTCGATATTTTCAACGATACACAATACAGAAATTTCGTGGATATTAAGAAATTTTGAAATTCGTGAATTGGTCAAAATTTATTCACATTTTGTCGTTTTGTTCTGATAACCATTTCAATTAGATTTTTTTTAATGCGAATGTAAACAAGGTGGTGCTCATCTTCAAAATCATGAATTACATTAGACTAGAACATTGTAAAAAAAAAATCATCAATTACATTAGATTACAACATTGTAAAAAAAATCATCATTGACATTAGACTAGAACATTGTAAAAACTCATGAATTACATTAGATTAGAACATTGTAAAAAACCATCAATTACATTGACGTAGAAATATATATATATATATATATATATATATATATATATATATATATATATATATACTTGTCAATACATTCAGTTTATTATCTAATTAGTCTAACTTTAGTATCGTGCCTAGGAAGAGTTAGCATCCCCCGTCGACCGGTCACACCCGCCGTGAGCCCTGTATCTTGATGAGGTAAACGGAGTAATCCGCAGTCAATCAGTGTTCCAAGAAATACATCAGACAGCATTTTGACATAATGACGGGCTGTACTGGCAAATTAGATCGTTATAACGACCATCGAATTTGCGAAATTCTGACTTTGGGCGAGACTAAAAATTGCTCGATTTAAAAACTGATCATATGCAGAACAAGGTCTTAAGTATCGAATCAGTTGAAATATGTAAACACCGTATGCAGGTAATAATGGAATATTGCTACATAGATAAGTTGACGATGAAGAAATTGAAATTATTCCGTTTGTCATAAAGCTGAGTTGCCAGTTTGCCGTCAGCATCTATTTTCAATAAAATATCTAAGTACGAAGCGGATATGAAGACTATGTGGTGTCTTTTATTTCAAGTTCACTGGGATATATCGAATCGACATATGAATATATGTCTTACATTAAGATCGTATAAAGTCAATATACCAATGTTTCACATGTTTACCTTTCATTGTTTTATGTAATTCATTATACCCGCCATTTTGCCAGTATTCTCGAGCATTATTTGTATCCTGCAATTTCATTGGTTAAGAGTCGTCATCCTGACTTATCAGATTTAGCGTCTGTTTGTAGTATCTCAATGGTTTGTCACCCCTATATAAGGAGTTGCATTTACTCACTCTGTTAGGGTAATGAACTTTAAAAGGTTCGTGCTTAACAAGAATTTCGTGTTCGTTTCAGTTGTTTTACACAGAGTAGGATTTTCAATACGATAAGTGAAAATAGTGATAGGAAACAGTCTTAAGAAGTTAGAATTTTCTCTATGAAATGTGGATACCCTTAAAGCGTCGACATTTACAGGGTAGAATTAGATATCCCTTAACTTAGTATTTTTCAGATTTAGTATTTTTATATTTAGGCTATCCCAGTGAAAAGGTGAAGATAACGAACAGTGATCAATCTCATAACTCCTGTGAGGAATACAAAGTTGGGCAAACACAGACCCCTGGATATATCATAAGAGGACTAAGCATTCCCTGTCGACATTGTGTTTATATCTAGCCTTGCCCTTTGAGGCGTATTGAAGCCCACTAGTTTTATAACGCTGTGCATTATTTACAGGGTATGGAAGCTGTTGGTGTCATAACTTTAGATTCTATTATTTCAGAACTTATTTATTTTTCTTAATTCTGGTCATTTTTGGGGTAACCATTACACTCCTCTTCTGGTTATACTCACCCATTTTCATTGCAAAACTTATTATTTGTTATCAACGACTCTCAAACCAAATTTACTAATGCAATAAACTTTACAGATCTTTCATTTCAAATAAGGTGTTGAACATAATCTGGGAATCACAACCGAACCTGAGTACAACTCGGAAACTGTGTTTCTTAATTTTTGTAACATAATAAGTCCTTTTGATCCCAGGTACAGATGACAGCGGATTCTTATTTAAGAAAAATAATATAACTTGTACTTTGGGAGAATTTTATAGTTAGCATATTTTGATGGTGCATGGTTGTTGCAAGTAAAAATTTAAAGTCAGTTCTTGTGTACTACAGTAATTTGTAGAAATGTAGGAAAGAAGTTGAGAAAAATCTTTGGAACAATCCGGTATCGAACCTAGGATTACTGCATTACTAGATAGATGAACTAACCACTGAGGTACTGAGACTGGCATACAATCAGTTGTAATTTTATTACAATATAGATTTGAAACCTATTTCGGAAACCTACAAGAACTCTTCATAACAAGGAGATAAAATAAATAGTTGTATAGAAAATGTCCGAATCTGAGACCGTCTGTAATGTGTCGTATGTCCTTAAAATGAAATCGTTACTAGAGATGAAACTTCGATTGATCTTTTTAAACCGATATTAAACGCATTAACAAGTCTTGGATCGGAGAAGCTGATCAAAGGCCTCAAACAGTTTGAAGAAGCAGGTCTTTTCGCAAAGTGATGTTTTATTTATCGACACTAAAGATCCGGTAGAGAATGGAATTGGTGTTTGGCCACATCTACTCTATAGTCCGGATTTAGCTCCATGTGATGTTTGGTTAATATCATTCATCAAGGAACCCCTATGCGGTCGGGGATTTGAAAGTTGTTGCGCTGTCGGAAGTGCCATTTTCCAATGTATACATACCAAAAGAAGCGTACAGATCAGCATTTTCTACATGGATAAAACGCCTCAAGTATTCAAGTCAATGGAGAGTATTTTGAAGCATTAATGTAGTCTGGTCCAGATTTCGAAAAAAGAGGCTAGAAATGGGTTCTAACGGCAAATTATTATTATTTGGTCCAACATAACTTTTTAACATAATTTGCGTATGCTGAATCCGAAAAAATATGTTGAACTTCATGAAAATGGCGTTAAATAGGTCAAAATGGCGATTCAAAATGGCGGTGTTGAAATTTGCAAAATTATCTATATGGCTTTATTTTAAAAAAGTTTATTGCAAATTAAAGCAATTTAAAGGCTTGTACTAAATGTATATGTGTCTGAAAAATAGAATAAATTGTTCAATGTTCGTTAAACAATTAAAATTGTGAAAAAAACGATTAGATCCCAATTAACTCATTTTTTCGCAACCGCATATTGACGCACAGTATATATATGCATTTTGATATGATATTTAATGCTTATTTCCTTCTAATTGTGCAAATTATTCAGTTAACGTATTGCATACTTTATGATATAAATGCACTTGAAATTCAACACAGTGTTCAATGGTTTTCACAATAGCGCGACCGACACAATCGAGGATCGAATTAACAAATGATTCTGACATAAGGTATAAAACTGATGGCCGAGGTTATAGGCTTGTCATATCTCACCACTCATTGATTAGAAATCATGACTGAACGATCACTTAAGCGAAGTTATCAAATAGATACAGATTTGTGTGTTATATGTCAGGAAAAAAAGACAGACACGTTAGAATTAAAAAGCAAAAAGTCTATCGAAACGTTGACCGAGAGGGCATCTCGTCGTAAGAAAGTTAAAGATGCCAGGAACTATGATGCCATTGACAGAATAGAAAAATTAAGTCCGAATGATAGAGTTCTATGTCATAGGAAATGCTATAGTGCATTTACTCACCCCAGACCAATTCAGTTAATGGAAAGAAAAGCATGTTTGCTTACAAACACATCTGATACAATCAACGTCGATACAGAGGATGATGTACCGTCTACGTCATCTTGCTCACACCCTTCTGCAGCAGCATCCCGAACTTTGCGAAATGCATCTACACCAATAGATTGGGAGTTATGCATATTTTGTCAACAACAAATTAAACAGAAGCTATTCAACATTACAACATTTTCTGTTAGCGACATGGTTCTTAAAAATGCAAAGTATGACAACATACTTCGTGTTAAGTTAGGAAACGTTAGCGATTTGATAGCTGCAGAGGGTAAGTACCATCTAAAATGCATGAATGCTTTTAAGTATGATACACAAAAAACAGAAAAGGAGTCAAAATGTGAATATCTGGCCATGATATTTCTTGTTCGAGAACTGGAGTACGCAGCCAGCAAGTGCCAAATCTTACAGCTCTCTGATACATGGAACAGGTACTCCAAGTTGGTAGAAGAGGTAGGATCTGAAATGCCACAGTCTTTTATCACTCGTAGATCAACGTTTAAAGAAAATCTGCAAGCCAAGGTGCAGAATATCTTCCAGTTTCTTCGTCCCCTCGATAGAGCAGTATCTGAACGCGAAACTCTTTTAGTGCCCCATATTCTTTCTAAATCTCATTTTGGAGATATGTTTCATGATGACCAAGATACCATGGATGACGAATTACTCACTATGCCATGTTATAAACCTCCACACAACTCATTTCATGAACTGGTACATGTTGCACTAAGATTAAGATCAGACCTGCAAGATAGACCTGGTCACATGGGTTTGAATGTTTGTGAGGCTGATGCCGTAAGTTGTGTCCCAGATAGTATCCTCATGTTTCTGAATCTTCTTTATGGCGGACAAGAGGTCTTTGATTGTACTGATGACAATGACAATCCAGATTGCAGCAGACAGAAGAAAATAGTGAGCGTAGCTCAGGATATTGTGTATGGGGTAAGTAATGGAAAAAAGTGGACTCCAAAGCATATTGGCCTTGCATGCACCTTGCATCAAATGACAAGGTCAAAACAGCTGTTAAACTTGTTTAATAGTGCTGGTCACACCCTGAGTTATAAAGATGTTCTGCGTGTTGACACTGGGCTTGCAGAGGAAAGCCTTCAGTCTATGGACGAAAGGACTGGACATTTCCTTCCCTCGAATTTAAAGCCAAGCGTTTTCACACACTTTACAGCTGACAATATTGATATTAGTGATTCAACACTGGATGGCAAGGAAACATTTCATGCAACGCAGATAGCATGTTGGCAACGAGGGTCGGGAAATGACATTAACCTTCAGCACATAAGTCCATCTTCAAATGAGACATTGAAGGTACCTCCTCAGATGGACAGTATTGTCATTTCCCCAATAGTAGAAGGAAAATCACAACCTCACTATCCCAGACCAGTTACGTTAGATATCTTCCAACCTTCTGACTCAGAGAATCAATTGTCCTCTCAAGAGTTTGCTAATGAATTGGCGTTTCATTTGCACAGACATAAGCAGAAAGTCCCAGCTAGTTGGTCAGGACATAATCAGTCTGTCAGTAGTAAAAACCCGGATCTCACACTTGTTGGTTACATGCCTATTGTACAAGCACCTGCTCATGAAATGGATACACTTAACACAGTTGTCCAGAAATGCATGCACATATCTGAGCATCTTGGTCAACGTCATACAGTTATCACAGTTGATCAAGCTTTGTACTTTAAGTTGATGGATTTAAAATGGTCAGTTCCTGAGTATAGAGACAGGCTTGTTCCAAGAATGGGTGGCTTACATATAGCTATGAATTTCATGAAATGTATAGGAGATCATATGAGAGGTTCTGGTTTGCATGAACTGTGGATGGAATGCGAGTTATTAGGACCTGTGGCTGCTGAAAATGTATTAGGTGGAAAGCACTACAGTCGTGGCATGAGAGCCCATAAAATTACTGCTCAAGCAATCTGGAAGATTTTACTGCCAGACTTTGTGTTATTTGTATCTACCAAAAATGTTGATCATTCGCAAACATTGAATGGCATCATGACTGAACAGCAAGACATACTTTCTAGCATTGACCAACTGCAAAATCCTGTTTTCAAAGAGTATTTTTCAAGTTTCAGACAGGAAATTGACAACCCAAATGTCCTGTTTTGGTGGTCATATTTGGACATGGTTTCTATCCTTTTAATGTTTACAAAGTCAGAAAGAGATGGGCTTTGGGATTTATTTTTGAAGTCTTTCCGTTCAATGCTCCCATGGTTCTTCCGATATGACCATACAAATTATGCTAGGTGGGGTAGTGTGTATCTTGCTGATTGCCACCAATTGCCTATTGAAGTACTATCAGAGTTTCAGGATGGAAATTTTGTCGTCAAGAGAAGTGCTGGAACTTTCAATCAAGTTGACCCAGACCAAAGTCAAGAATGGCTAAACGCCACGGGTAAGAAAGGTGGTGGAATTGTAGGAATTACTAGGACTCCATCTGCTCTCAGTAGGTGGTCCCTTTCCTACAATCTGAGATCTCATATAAGTCTTCTTACAAAGGTGATGTACGATGTGAATCCAGATGACATTCTCACACACAAGGACGCATCAAAGAGTCGACAAGTTACTGATGCAGTGTATGAGGATTCGCTCGTTGATGCAATGAAAAGGTTTAGAGCAAGCAAATATAAGTAACCCCACATTACCATCTCAAACTGAGATGGGATGGAAGTTGAATGAAAGTATTCTAGTGCCTATTCTGATGACTTTAGACCCAATTCCAGAATCTTGTTTAGACTTGATTGCATGTAGTTGCACAACAGGTTGTAAAACATTGAGGTGTGGGTGCAAGCGTAACAATTTGCTGTGCATGGACCTTTGTAAGTGCAAAGTCACAAGCAAAGAACAATGTAGGAACAGTATACGTTGAATTTTGAGGAAAAACAGAGAAAATTCGGGTTTTCTTTCGTGCAATGGCTTTTTTAGGGTCGCATGCTTATTTCTATCTTTTTCTCGATGCTATTGTATTTTGTAATCATAGTTTTTACATTTTTTTTTCTACATGCGCGTTTCAAAACGATTTGAAAAAAATTACTGTCCGCCATTTTGAATCGCCATTTTGACCTATTTAACGCCATTTTCATGAAGTTCAACATATTTTTTCAGATTCAGCATACTCAAATTAGGTTAAAAAGTTATGTTGAACCAAATAATAATAATTTGCCGTTAGAAGTTCTTTTTAGCTGAAATCGGACCAGACTAATGTAAACATTTCTTAGATAAAGACGGTTCATGTTTAATATCACATCGAAATTAAGAACTTTTCAAATGCCTCTCCTATATCTGTATAGTTTCTAAAAATATCTCACTACTGAATTAAAGTAAAAGTCAGAATGAGTTAGTGGTGTAAATACCGATCTATCAACATTAGCTACTACGAGCTGATAAAACAGTTTGAAACTTGATTTATTCCTATCTTCTGTAGATTGTCTCATTCATATCATACCAGAAGTTAATAGAGTTTTGAAGATCTTTGTGTAACACGTAATTTCACTGTTATGGATTTCGAATGCGATATTCTGGTTTGTCTGGTATTATATTCGAACAGTGATCTAGCAGGGATGGCCACACAACCGTTCACCATCTCGTATAGTAATGTCAGCCTTTGGTCTCATTCACATAATCTCCGATGACCAATGATTTCTCTTATTTCATAATCTCCGATGACCGATGATGTCACAATCTCCGATGACCAATGATTTCTTTAATTTACAATCTTCGATGAACAATGATTTCACTTATTTTACAATCTCCGATGACCAATGATTTCTTTAATTTACAATCTCCGATGACCAATGATTTCTCTTATTTTACAATCTCCGATGATCAATGATTTCTCTTACTTTACAATCTCTGATGACCAATGATTTCTTTAATTTACAATCTCCGATGACCAGTGATTTCTCTTATTTTACAATTTCCGATGATCAATGATTTCTCTTATTTTACAATCTTCGATGATCAATGATTTCTCTTATTTTAAAATCTCCGATGACTAATGATTTCTCTTATTTCATAATCTCCGATGACCGATGATTTCTATTATTTCACAATCTCCGATGTCCAATGATTTCTCTTATTTTACAATCTCCGATGACTAATGATTTCTCTTATTTTACAATCTCCGATGACTAATGATTTCTCTTATTTTACAATCTCCGATGTCCAATGATTTCTCTTATTTTACAATCTCCGATGACCAATGATTTTTCTTATTTTACAATCTCCGATGACTAATGATTTCTCTTATTTTACAATCTCCCATGACCAATGATTTCTCTTATTTTACAATCTCCCATGACCAATGATTTCTCTTATTTTACAATCTTCGATGACCAATGATTTCTCTTATTTTACAATCTCCGATGACCAATGATTTCTCTTATTTTACGATCTTCGATGACCAATGATTTCTCTTATTTTACAATCTCCCATGACCAATGATTTCTCTTATTTTACAATCTCCCATGACCAATGATTTCTCTCATTTTACAATCTCCCATGACCAATGATTTCTCTTATTTTACAATCTCCCATGACCAATGATTTCTCTTATTTTACAATCTCCCATGACCAATGATTTTTCTTATTTTACAATCTCCCATGACCAATGATTTCTCTCATTTTACAATCTCCCATGACCAATGATTTCTCTTATTTTACAATCTCCCATGACCAATGATTTCTCTTATTTTACAATCTTCGATGACCAATGATTTCTCTTATTTTACAATCTCCCATGACCAATGATTTCTCTTATTTTACAATCTCCCATGACCAATGATTTCTCTTATTTTACAATCTCCCATGACCAATGATTTCTCTTATTTTAGTCTGCGCTGAGATGATTATTTCTCCTATTTTACAGCCTGCATGGGCGATCTTTCTCTTATAATCATTTTCTTTTTGATAAACAGCCAGCGATGATCGATGACTTATTTTATTTGACAGCTTCTGGTGACAAGTGCTGTCATTTATTTTACAGTTTGTGATGCCCAGAGCTTCCATTACAGCTTTTGAAAACTAGCATCTATTCTTGTATTACAGCTAGTGATGACCGATGTCTGTTCTTATTTTACAGCTTGTAATAACCGGTGTCTGTTCTTGTTTACAGCTTGTAATGACCGATATCTGTTCTTAGTTTACAGCTTGTGATGACCGGTGTATGTTCTTGTTTACAGCTTGTGATGACCAGTATGTGTTCGTACTTTACAGCTTGTAATGTCCAGTGTCCGTTCTTATTTCACGGTTTGTAATGACTATTGTCTGTTATTAGCAGAGCTTTTAATGACCGGTGTCTATTTTTATTTTGCAGTTTGTAAAGGTCATTGTCTGTTCTTATTTTACAGCGTGTGATGACCAGTATCTGGTTTATATTTTACAGGCTGTAATGACCAGTGTCTGTTTTTATTTTCAGTTTTTGATGACCAGTATCTGTTCTTGTTTTACAGCCTGTGATAACCAGTAGTATTCTTGTTTTACAGCCTGTGATAACCAGTAGTATTCTTGTTTTACAGCCTGTGATAACCAGTAGTATTCTTGTTTTACAGCCTGTGATAACCAGTAGTATTCTTGTTTTACAGCTTGTGATAACCAGTAGTATTCTTGTTTTACAGCTTGTGATAACCAGTTGTATTCTTGTTTTACAGCCTGTGATAACCAGTAGTATTCTTGTTTTACAGCTTGTGATAACCAGTAGTATTCTTGTTTTACAGCTTGTGATAACCAGTAGTATTCTTGTTTTACAGCTTGTGATAACCAGTAGTATTCTTGTTTTACAGCTTGTGATAACCAGTAGTATTCTTGTTTTACAGCTTGTGATAACCAGTTGTATTCTTGTTTTACAGCTTGTGATAACCAGTAGTATTCTTGTTTTACAGCTTGTGATAACCAGTGGATTCCTTTAATGGCCACGGTTACTTGTTCCACCAAATAAGGGCTAAGATTGAATATGCTAAGGTAAAATGTTTTTCAATTAGCTTCCCAAGTTTTTATCTCTTCTTTGTAAGAGTTATCATGACTAGATTATAGAGTCCCGTAGGGATCCGGGTTAGAGTGGGTTCTCAGTACCCCTTGCTTGTCGGAAGGGGCGAATACCTGGGGTGTCCTTCGGATGAGACCTCAAAAAGTGAGGCCCCTTGTCACAGGTGATGTAACACGATAAAGGTCCCTCCCTGCTCAAAGGCCGTAAGCGCCGAGCACTGTCCTAAATTTTGCAGCCCTTCACGACAATGGTAACGTCTCCATATAAATGAAAGTCTCCAGCGGGACATTAAACAATACACAACCAACCAACCACATTATCGACAAGATTGTTACAGTATCCTTAAGGTTATTTCTCGATCTAGAAGCAGATGATTTATACGGAAACGCATGAAGGTGTTGTTTTTTCTAAAGTTTGTGTTTTCGATCAACGTTTCAAAATATCTGTGCGCTACAGAACGCGTACGTGGTTGAGATAGAGACGAGCGAGGAAAACATGTGGATCTGGCAAAACTTTCTTATACCCTACTATGATTTAGGTAACATTTATGGCATTATGTGTTTGATATAATTTACATTTCAATAAATGCAGAAATCAAAAAGAAAATTTGGGCTGAAATATGATTGATAGATTGATTATTTATTGCTTTCCGCCACACTCAACAATTTTTCAGTTATCTGGTGGTGTCCAGTTTCTGTTGGTGGAGGTGAGAACCCAGATACAATGTACCTGAGAAGAGACCACCGACCTTCCGCAAGTAAACTGGCAAACTTGCTCACATAACCCCGCGGCCGAGATTCGAACACAGTGGGCTGAAATATAAGTTTAAAGCAATACAAGCTGTAACTGACGTTATTTTTAAACTATAGAATTATGCACTAATTGACACCTATCAGTATAACTTATGAAATCCTCAACGTCTCAAGAAAACTTCAGCAAAATAAACAAGGGAATATTTTTTTCAGAGCATACCTACAATGGGCGTTTGGTATAAACCGCCATTTCATCGGATACCCGAACATGGGAACGATGATTGCCGAACATAATCGAGTTGCACCGAAACCGAAATCATACAAAGACGGAGACTGACGCGAGTAACTAAACATTTCGTTTGTTTTAAAAAATATTACAACATGACATGAATGACTTTAAGCACTATAAGTGTAAGAAAGTAATTAAATTGTGCAAATATGCCTCTCAAATGAACTTTTTTAAATAAATTTGTTATATTTGACATATTAAATTTTTTACTAATTTGAGACGTGCAGAGTGCCTCTCTTTCGCATTTTTCCGAATTGGCGACTTCCGAGGTCAGTGCATATCGGAGATTAAAAACAGGAATTACTATCGAGATGACAATGATTCATGAATCGACATTTTGTTTTTATTTTAAGCGTTTATTGCTTAATATTCACCCTGATTCTGTGAAATTATATATGTTCAATCACATATGGTCTTTTATTTTTAAATTTATTCACCGTCGGTTAGAGCTTTGACCTAGTACACCTTGATATGAACTATTACTTCATATAAATAATGATAATGATAATTCAATTCTGGGGGACTCTGTGACCGGGTGGTGGTTTGAGTATCGCGCTTATATATATATATATATATATATATATATATATATATATATATAAAGAAGAGCATCACGCTCAAAATGATAACAAGACCTCTCACCCCTAGTCGGCACCGGTTCGATTCTCGCTCTCGCCGATGTATGTTAGAAAGTTTGTCAGTTTACTTTCGGAAGGTCTTTGGTTTCTTCCCGGATACATTGTATTTGGGTTCTCTCCTCCATCAATAAAAATCTGAACGCCACAAAATAACTGAAAAATTATTGAGTGTGACGGTAAACAACATTCAATCAATAATTCAATTCTTTCTGTATTCTAGTTTCTGATTGGTCTAATGCAACTATAATATGTGCAATATATTTTGTAACATATTGTTTGATAAGGGGACATATCCCTTGGCAACTAGCATTCGGAAGAAATTGTCTCTCTTATCGACATTGCCGAACTGTTGTAGGATTGTTTGTCCCGCCTAAATTTTGCAGCCCTTTATCGGCAATGGTGACGTCTCCATATGAGTGAAAAATTCTCGAGCTGGACGTTAAACAGTATATAATCAAATCAGTCAATTATTATTATTATCAGTTGGTTCAACAAATATTCGTGTTTTTGATTTTGAATGCCAAAAATACAAGATTCTGGCGTCCAAAGTAATTTACGACAAAAAGTCATATCGACAAAACCATTAGTAAAACGATAACTGCATAAATATGTGCAAGCATTGAGGTGCACGTCATGTACATAAAGCTAATTATGTACATAGAATCTAATTAATTTCCCAGAAAAACCCTCAACTTTAATTTTAAGTGGGTTTTTTTTGGGGGGGGGGGGTAAGGATTTTTTTTTTATCATTTTTTTTTTATATCTTTATCATTTTGTTATCAACTACTTCTGAGTCATAAGGTATTTAGTACTCGGTAAACTTTCCAAAAATCGCCAGTCTGTGTTCACTTTCACTTATGAACTCCTCAACAAATTTTTTCTGGATTCAGATCATCAGTCTCATTTTTATGAAGATGCAATAAAAGCAAATAGTTTGTTCGTATTTGGCTCATTATTGATCTCAGTGATATTTTCAATCTTTTCAAGGCGCTGAATGAGCGCTCACTAGTAGCGTTAGTTGCAGGAAGTATCAAAAGTAGTTTGAGAATTTTGAAAATCTCGGCAGACTTTTTCATTTGAATGTCTGAAAAATTCAACCACACTCGATATATCTGGCGTAAAGTCCTTTGGCAAAGCAGTCTTTAACATTATAAGCTGGCAGTGAAGATCCTTTGGCTTCAGATCTGTATCATATAGGGTGGAGACAAAATTGATTCTTCTTCAAACGTTTGACCTGTGCAAGCTTTAATTACGAGGTTTTCAAGATTAACATAAGCTTTGTAACCTAGTTGGTCAAATCTAGATTTTATGCCAGCTAACAGTAGATCTAATGCCTCGTAGAAATCTTTCCTATACATATCTGCACACGATGAAAATGTATGTGGTGCTGTCCCATCATCAAGTTCACGAGGAATTTTGCGTTTTCTAGGAAGAACAGGGTCATTGATAATCGTCTGTTTTGCTTTTTCAACAACTTCCTCGTAAAACTGAGTGAAGATTGTCTTATTTCGGAGACTTTGCAAAGCACTCATTGTCGTTGATGCCATTTTTCTACCATCACTCGCCGAGAGATTTGGAGCCTGCAGAGCCATTGCCAAATTATCACTATAACGTAAACGTTTTTCACTCAGTAAACATCCAAAGAAGAAATCAAACCTGCACATGTAGCAGCCACTCCCCTAATTTTGTTTCTCATTTCTAACTCACGCACGAATGGAGGCTTTCATCCCAAACATTTCTTAGAATTTCATAGTGTGACAAAATGCTCAAAAATGTGTCGGCTTTTAGTGTTCATCTTGTGGAACACACAAACCCTTATTCCCGCTGACGTTTTCTCTAGATTTTGGGTATTTTTTAATGTATTGACAATCATCTCCCTTTTTGGAGATTCTTTAATTAACTATTTTACATCCTTTGCAATGTCATGGGTGTCTCTAAGCAACTTACATCCCTGAATAGAATCACTGCAAGCTAGGTTAATAGCATGACTATAAGAGTGTATGTAAAGGGCTCTGGGTTCAAGTGCATGAATTTATGTTGCAACACCTGTCTTTGAACCAGCAATAGAAGCAGTCATGTCATAACACTGGCCTCGTACTTTGTTGATAGGCAGATCGAACCTCAAAAGGACATCTTTAATTGCTAGGGTTATTGAATTATCCCCAATGTCAGAAAGACAGTACATCCCTAATACATCTTCATGAGCGGTAAAATTTTGATCAACCTATCGAATTGCTCTTTGTTGGAAATATATCATGTTTCGTCTGCCATTATTAAAAAGAATTCAGACGATTTGATGGAAGCAACAATTTGTCGCAAAATCTGCAACCCCATCCCCTGTAAAATTTCATTTTGTATATATGGGGCAACATACTTATTTGTCTTGAGTTGTAGCCATTTCTGAAGCTGGGGATCGCGTTTAGCTTCTAGCATGAGACGTTGATTAAAGTTCGAGTTTTTCTCGTCTTTGTCACCCCGAAGAGGAATTCCTTGTCGAGCAAGAAACTTCAAAATGTGTGTGATTTTAAGCAAATTCTCTCTGTTAGACTTCTTCTCGACTTCGAGCGTCTTTGAAAGACATTCTCCAACATCTTTAACCGCCTCCTTTATTGTAAACTCCCTTTCCATTGCCTCTTTATGGCAATCACTTTTCTCGTGTGCGGCGAATTTTGTGGTTACTTTTTTCCAGTTTTTAAAACCACTTAATATGAAAGCGCTCAGGGCCGTAGCAGTGAGGGTTCTTTAAAGTGCCAATGCCTACCGTGACACGGGACCTCCGTTTTTTAGGTCATATCCGAAAGACCCGTGATTCTCACTTCTAATTGCCGAGCGTTTGGCGTAGGAACAATCACTACCTACTTTTCGTCTTAGGTTTGACGCGGCTATGGCACGAGCGGGACTCGAAATCACGACCTCCCGGTTACGAAACGAACGCTCTAACCACTGAGCTACCGCGACCGGTGCATACATTGTGAAATATAATCAAAGTTAAAACTGTGCGGAAGGTTGATCTTACACTGATACGATAGTGTCTACTCTTGGACCAAGAATGAAACAGATCTTGACAGCCTGAGACTTTACAAGCTTTGAAAAAGTTGACACACATCATGACCTACGTCACATTGTTACGTCACTGATAAACAGTACATCACACATTGTCGGGTTTACCTTTACCATAAAAACTGTGATAATAAAAGGGTCAACAATTCATTATACTAGCTTTACAAAAAGATTTTAAATATATACAAACGTTGAACTGATATTAGGGCAATTGGGCATGGGTACTTTTGTATCAAGACGAAGTTTCTATGAACAAGCTAGCTAATGAATTATTAGACCTTGAAAATTAGTCAAGGTCACACATATTAGATACATTTTGATCATTCGACCCTTCCGAGATTTTTTCACTCGTATGAGTCGTCAACAAATACCGGTAAAGGACTTTAAACGACACTTGAACAGTGAGGGTAGTTTACCGTGCCAACGCCTTTCACGACACAACTTAAGGTCATATCCGAAATATCCTTGACTTTCACTCCTAGTGCCAGGTACTTGGCAAAGGAACAGTTTCTGCATAACATAGGTTTGACGCCAGATGCAGAACTGGAAACGAGAATCGAACCATTACTTCATGATTACGACCTTTTGGATGATGCCCTAAGAAATGTTAAGGCATTAAGTGTTTTTCATAATATTTTTTTATTTAAGCTAAAGGACAGTCACACTGACTGACTATAAGTCTCATTGATTGAAATGAACTTTCTGCTTAAAAATAATTTTACATTACACTATGTGTGAATTTTAATATATGAATTTTTTTTTGGGGGGGGGGGGATATTGGGGGGCAACCCCCGTGCTGAGAGAGAGAGAGAGAACAAATTTCCAAAATTACGTACCAGAGTTCTTATGTTCTTTAAATCATGTCAATTTCATTCTTTGCATAACGATTTGGGACTCTTCTTATTCACAGTACAATGTTCCTTAAAGTGTTGGAGTTGGATGGTTTGCTGGACCGACAAAACGATGGGGTGTTCACCTGGATCCACCACAATTCCAACGTGACCTGGAGCAACTGGTGTCCTGGGGAACCAGATGGTTCTCATTCATCTCAGAACTGTGTAAGTTTGAGGTAAAAGTTTTCACATGCGCAAAAAGTATGTAAAAAGTGGTTTTGTGAGCGTCTAAGACGAAAAATAGGTAGTGATTGCTCCTTCGCCAAACGCTCCGCATTTAGAAGTGAGAATTACGGGTCTTTCGGATATGATCTTGAGGTCGTGAGTTCGAGCCCCGCTCGTGCTATGGTCGCGTCAAACCTAAGACGAAAAATAGGTAGTGATTGCTCCTTCGCCAAACGCTCCGCATTTAGAAGTGAGAATTACGGGTCTTTCGGATATGACCTTAAAAACGGAGGTCCCGTGTCACGGTAGGCGTTGGCACGTTAAAGAACCCTCACTGCTACGGCCCTGAGCGCTAAGCATAGTTTCCTCTGACTCATCCGTAATTTCATTTATGCAAAAGTCAGAAGACTAAACTTTCTGATCAGCCTTGGTGTAAATTGAAAATATTGATCACAGAAGTTTTAATTTACATCAGAATTAATAAATGATCAGTGGCTAGAGCGTTCGCTTCGTTACCGGAAGGTCGTGCGTTTGAGCCCCGCTCGTGCCATGGTCGCGTCAAACCAAGACGTAAACATAGGTAGCGATTGCTCCTTCGCCAAACGCTCGGTATCTTGAAGCGAGAATCACGGGTCTTTCAGGTATGACCTTAAAAACGCAGGTCCCGTTTCACGGCAGGCGTACGCATTGGCACGATAAAGAACCCTCACTGCTACGACCCTGAGCGCTAAGCATAGGTCTAAATTTGTGGCACTTCACCTACATCTGGTGTTGTCTCAATATAAGTGAAAAATTTCTCGACGGGACGTAATAAAAATAAACAAACAAACAGGACTGCACTATTTGGTATACTTAGGACGGCATGGAAATAATAGTATGACAGATAGAAGAGGAAGTGAAAAAAATGATACTTAAAATTCTCTCAGAAACATTCGCGAATACATACTCTCATTTCCAACTGTAAGCTCACGTCACCGTGGGAAAACCACTTAAAGACTTATGTACTGCAAAAATGTACGAACAGGAAAAATGTTTAAATGACGGAAGGTTAGGCAGTGTGACAAAACCTTTGTCGAAGAATTTAATTTGGGCTTCAGTAACCCAACCCCCCCCCCCAACAAAAAAAAACAATCTGTGCACCATCTGTGAAGCTTACAAACTGTTACCAGACACAGAAAAGATTTGTGCACCATCTGTGAACCTTACAAACCGTTTCTAGACACAGAAAAGATCTGTGCACCATCTGCGAACCTTACAAACTGTTACTAGACATCGAAAAGGGGATATTAACTGAAGACTATAAGAAACGCTTAAAAAGAAAGGAAAATGCTAGACCACAGAAACAGTCTGACAAATTGATCAGATAATAGTTTGGAACATCGTCCTTCAAAAGGAGCCTTTTGTCTCGGATGCTTTTTACTCTACAACGATGGGCACTTACAATTTCACAATTTATGGTATGAATTCAAAATTCCTGGAAGGAAACAGATACTAAAAGAGGAAGTTGTGAAATTGCTACATGTTTGTTTCTTTTCATCTCGTCTGTGGGGCCAAAGGAGAACATTGCATTAATATACTTCTCCGACAATTGTACCGGGCATTTTATGCACAAGAATTATTTTGCTAGCATTACATGTACATGTTTATTTTCTTTTGTCATTTACATTATCATAAGGAATATTGTTTATAATCATTCCATTTCCCGTAATATATGATTAATGTCCGCATAATACACAATTCTAATACCTGTAATAATGTGGAACAAGGCGACATTAATGTCCAGATAATACATAACTTTGATACCTGTAACAATATAGAACAAGACGACATTACTAGCCAGATAATATACAACTGTAATATCTGTAATAATGTGGAACAAGGCGACATTTATATCCGGATAATACACAACTTTGATATCTGTAATAATGTGGAACAAGACAATGCGACATTAATGTCTAGATAATATACAACTCTAATAATAACAAGGAGACCTAGCGTACATCATTGATCCTAAATTCTGAAATACTTGAATTTCTTGTTTTGTAAATGTTATTTTCATCGCTGTTAGTGTTATCAGTTAATTTTGTCATTTCAATTAAACTTTTCCAAAACTTGCTTTGATGTATTTTGCATTAATTATGTTAAATCCATTATAGATTATCTTGTTACTATTTCAATTAATTAACAGTTAATTATGTTAAATACAGTATGATATATTATCCTCTTACTATCTCAATTAATTAACAGTTAATTATTGTAAAGACAATATAGATTATTTTGTTACAATGTTACTTAATTAATAGTTAATTATGTAAAAGACATTATAGATTATTTTGTTACTATCTTAATTAATTAACAGTTAATTATGTTAAGGACAATATAGATTATCTTGTTACTGTCTTTGTAAGGGTAAGTATTATTCATTTATTATTAAAAAATAGAGAACATCAATAACTGAATAAGGTTGTACAGGTTTTGGGGTAAAGAGAAATAGTCCTTCTATGATAAAATAGTTGTTGTCAAGCGCGTTGCCAGGAAGAAAACGAAGTGCATGCAGAGCAAAGCAAGGGGTCGAGTGTGGGAGGGAGCGCACTGAGACTCTCAGTGGGTCCAGGGCAAAGCCCTGGTTGGGGTCCAGGGGGCGAAGTCCCTGGAAGCTTCTGAGTTTCCCCTCCTCCCCCCCCCCCCCCCGGCCCTCCATAAAAACAGGGTTTCTTGTCGATTATCAAAACAAGAGAGAATTCACAAAATTTCTAAAGTGTTTCATAATGCCAATTCACCTTATGTACTTAGAAAAGGCTAAGATAACGAACAGTGTTCAATCTCGTAATTCCTATAGAAATTACAATTCAGAAATATAGGCAAACACGGACCCCTGGACATACCAGAGGTGGGATCAGATGCCTAGGAGTAAGCATTCTCTGTCAACTGGTCACACCTGCCGTGAGCCCAACATCCCGATCAGGTAAACGGAGCAATTCGCAGTCAGAATCAGTGTGCCAAGAACGGCCTAACAATTGGTATGAAACACGTCAGACATCATTTGACCTAATGGAAGGTTGTACTGGCAAGCTACATCGCTATAACAATCATGAAATTTGCGAAATGCTGATTTTAGACAAAACTGTACAAACCCGTGTAATATCAACTTGTTTGTCAGTAGGCTGCCTCGATTTAAAAACTGATCATATGCAGAAGAAATCTTGATTGAAAACATTTAAAAGTCGCATGTAATAGTTAAGGACTTTCATGTGTTTCTAAGTCTTGTAACCCGGATGTAACTGTTTTTGCATTAATGTCCCTAGAAATAAGTTTGAAAGTTTCTATAAAAAAAAATCATTTAATTCTTTTTTTAAGAATGGCATTTATCTTATATATCAAAAATACAAACAATATTACATTGTATTCTTATATGTATTTTCCCCGTTTTCTTTTAAGTTTGAAATTCCAAGAATTTCCTCATACTACGGCGTCTATATAATATGTACATGAAACATCACCATAAAAATCAAATAAAAACACCAACAGACACGCTATTTCCAAATAAACTAACCTCTACTAAAATTAGTGAAAAATAATTTTCAAGTCAGGCAGATATTTTTGTATGAAAATTGAATCGTCTTTAGCCACTAATTTATATACAAGAGTTGCCCAACCTTAGTGATGCCTAATTTTCGTAACTTTTTCTGAAGAGTTCCTATATCTCGACATTTCGTATTATACAGAAATAACCTTCACAATACTCTGCAGTCTTCACTTATTCATGAAAGATTGCTTTTCTACCATCACTGTTGGAATACTCGGGGTCACCAGTGTGGGCGTGGCTGTCTGTTGATGCGTGGCCTCGTAGTAGCTGGGGGGGTTGTATGAATTCTGCACAGCATCTCTCTCCATATTCACAGCTCCAAGTGTCTTCAACGAAAATAGCACGGAAAATATCTTTACAAAAAAAAAAATAGGCTCATTATACAAAATCATAAAATCCTATTCAACAGAAAAATGAATTCTTTAAATGTTTGTTTATCAACTATATGTAATTATATGTCGTTAAATATTTACTTGTCGCAGAGTACTACATGTTGAATCATTTACCCACGTTTAAAATGTCTCACCACATGCAAGATAATTCACACCGCCCGATACTTAGTAGGTTTTCTTTAAAGTTTAGGCTTAATTAAAAGAATATCTTAGATATTGCCTTCCTAAATTCAAAAATACATAGCTAGATCACTTTAGATTGGATCAATTTATTGGGATGCAGGCTGCAAACAATTTTAAATCAAGAATGTTTATAATTAGCTATGCTTACTATGTGTATACGTATCTGAACATCCATAGAGAAACTACATAGAAATTCTAGTAATCAGTAGTATCAAAAATGACAAAACCTATAAAATGTGCTAACATTGTATTAATCCTAAAAAATGCATGCCATTACTTATTTCTTGGATATTTTACAACATACATATAACACGTGAGATTTCACGTTTACAATATACATATAACACGTGAGATTCCAACCTTGGGTTGCTTGTTAAACGTTAACTACCTCTACCACTGAGCAAAACAAGGTGTGTTGAGATCATAACCCGAATGAATACGGATAGCCAATATTTTGGCGGGACACAAATTTGGCGGATTTGGGTCTACAAGGCGTGCCATATATTATGAAGGGTACAATTTTGGTGATAACATTTTTATTTAAATATACGATGTATATGTATTTTAATGATGTGCTTAGATTTAGCATATATATATATATATATATATATATATATATATATATATGGAGGAATGCTATGGCATTCCTTCGTACCATATATCTATATGGAGGAATGCTATGGCATTCCTTCGTACCATATATCCTAGAGGAGAATTAAAATATACTACCGTTCTTCGCTTTGCAGTCTGTTCGATCAATCTAAAAATGGCAATAAATATGGGAATTTGTAATATTCCAAGAATGGCGAAGAAAACATATCCTGTGTGTGCATCATTCTTCTCAGCTGTAAAAAGAACAAAAATTAAACAATGTACTTATGGTAAGTTTCCTCCCTGAGATTTCTGTCAATTTCAGCTCCATTATACTTTGCTACAGAGATGTAAGTGTATAATTTAATAAAGTGAAATGTTTGGAGAATGTGTGAGGAAATAAAACGGTGTGAATACTTACCTATCTGATTCTTTGGTTTGGCCTCCAGCTTGATCAGAATCCGAGCTTCCGTCCTCTGACGTACGGACGATTCCATCAATATTTTGACATATATATTGTCCGTTTCCTCTGAACACCAAGTTTGTGTATGATTGTTCTTGCATTTCAAGGTCTACAAATGATTAGACAATGTTGTATATCGCGTCACTGTATGTGTTTCCCTTTGTTAATTGTTCATTAAATCTGGGCACACACACAAAAACTGGGGCTCATTACTAATAAAAAATAACTTCAAAAATAATAACTATATTGTAGAGATTAGAGTGTGATGCGCGTTACTGTACAATGACTTCCAATCATAGGGTATTATTCTGTTAGGTTAGTTTGAATGTTATATTCCATCTCGTGAATTAGGGATATATAAAGGGGGGAGGGGGGCGGAGACTCATTTACTTCGCAGACTTGTCATCGCCCTCTTCTGTATCCATAAATCACGAGATGGAATGTAATGATTTTTCTCAAAAATACAACATGTGTATTGTGGAGAGGTAATTCGTGATATATAATACAGTATTAAACATGACGTGCAGTTAACACGGAGGAAATGCCCTCTTCATTAAAAATCTGCACAATCTTTTAAGTACAATGACATTTTTACAATAGAAAAGCTATTTGAATTTATAATTATCTGGTTTATCTGTAGAATATTTATTTAAGTTTTCCCATCTTGATGGTTTTTAATAGTTTCATTAGTAACGAAACTCATCACTCAAATCATTCATATTTCACCAGATGTATACGCTTTCATTCCTTGGTATATTTAACTGTCGTCCTGTCTCTATAGGTAATCTAAAATTTTATGTTCTAAATCTACATAGTATTTCTCTTTTACTTTTAGGGAGTTCATCTAAATAAAATTCAAAATTGAACTCATTTTTTAAAATTGAATAATTGCTTTTGATGAATTACATACAAATTCATTCCATTTCTGTATACTCTGATATTTTAATGTTTGTAATACTTTTGTATTTAATTATTCTGTGATTTAAAATTTTTTCATTCTGAGACACATAGATGACAATCAATAGAAAGGGTTTCTTTCTTCCTATTTATGATCTTATAACTTTGACTTCTGACCTAAACAATAGAAACACAGATACAATAAACCATGACAATTCTTCATGTGTGTTTTCCCCTTGATAAATCTGGAGACCACGGCGTTACGGACAGAGAAACGGATAGACTGAGATATATAACTCCCCCCTCCCCCCCTCACCTGTGGGAGAGGGGGGGGGGGGGTCGATAAAGCGGAAGACAAAACACCTATCATATCTCGACTAAGAATAACATAGTTATTGATCCACACAAGAATCTCCAGGATCAAATCCGTGGGAGGATCAAAGATCTTTTAGGGTGGCTTACCTTTAGAATTTTTCCGGTAGCGTAAGATTTGTACTGCACAAATATCTGGCAGTAAGGATCACGGAAATATACAGGTGTTAAACACAGCTGGTATTTAATTTCATGAGCTGCACTTTGCCCAAGGAAACTTATTTCATCACACAGAAGCGGGTCTCCATCGTACTGAAGGTAGACACCGGATTTGTCGTCAAGTCGCTGGTGCCCGAAGTAACATTTGAATCCATATAAATCTGTAATATACCGTTGGAGAGGAGAAAAGAGATTCTGTTGCGTAATAGATAATTTTGAATATCTCAGATGATTCATGATTTACCAATTGTCGGTAAATAAAGTTTTGAAAATGTATGGTTATCAATCGAAGTTTATGATATATATCACATTTCAAGTGTTCTTTAAGTAAAAGTTGAATGTATGCCTCTGTAAAATTCGGATGCTTTAAATTACAACATTAACTGTTCACCATTTGGTTTGTAGACATAAACAAGGCTCGATTCTTCTTTACATAACACAGAGTTAAGACTAAAATACTGCAATTATCTTTATACTATAATTTTTTCCAGAACGCCTTTATGGTCTGTCATTTCCGCAGCTAGTTTTTTTGCTCAATTGATTGGAAATAAATAAAAAGGATGAGTGGTTGAGAGTCGTTTATTCTCTTAAAATAATAAATGACATTACAAGCAAAGCTGGGAGGTAAGGTTAAAGCCAATATGATACAATGAAAATAGACTCAAAATACTTCATCCCTGCAACATTGTACGTAAATATATAATAAAACATAGCAACTGGGTAGAAGGTTCACACAAATATTTATCGTACATTCTAAGACCTCCCAGCCACATAACAAAACCACTAGGTCATAATGATAATAAAAAAACATAGCAAGAAATGTGGCGCATCAAACAGTCTTTGTTGTCAACTTTAAATAAGTTATATTCTTAATGTTTAACATTAAAAATGAAAACTTAAAATACAAAATCGCGAATTCGTTCCTTTAAGCCATTCGTAAGCCAGTAACACTTTCATAAGACAGAAAATAACAAATTTTAGAAATAAAATAATTTATGAAAATTATAATTCAAGGAAACAGTTATTGAATTTTCATGATGTTTGTAATACACATTTAATAAGTACCCTCACTCTTAATCAAATCATTTTTTTTTAACTTACATGTAACTGTAGAATTCTTTGTTTCAGCACTTCCGATGGATGAATACCAAATCGTGACCACTACTGTTACCTGTAGAATAGTTTTCATTACCTCCGTGAAACAAAGATACACCCATACATCTAAATCTGATCTGTAATCTTTTGGCCTGTATGGGGTAGGCCCAGGGCTTCTCAAAATGATTTTCAATTATTGAAACGTCGTCAATTGTGTCTGAGTGTAAACTCAACTATACCAGTACATGTGTATATATTATTCATTAACATAACAATAATGATGGACATTTGATCTAGAAAGCAGATCATGAACGTACTACCACTTTCCACGGGATTTTGAATTTTTTATGAAAAATGGAAAACTTGGTGAAGTTGATTCATGCTGTTATATACACCATTTATAAATCACTAGAAAAAATAAATCATGTTATCGAAAATAAAAAGCGTGACGTTTTCGATGCAAAAATTGACGGTGGATGATTTTTTGAACACTTGTGATGCCAGATTATTTTAACAAGACGTCCACGGCTTTCTAACGGATTATTTCCAAAAGCAACCCACTACACCTGATAATAGGGACTATATTAGGCCAATTGTGATTTCATATACAGCGCAGACGTATTTAATTCCACGGAGTGATTATTTTCGCGGATTGTCATTTTTCGTTTGGTCCGCAGGTTTTGTTGAATGGATTTGGATTTAATTACCTAACACGGTGTGAAATTCCGCGGATTTTCTGTAACCGCGGACATAGAGGAAATAAACACCGCGCGTAATGAAAGTACGTTTACAATATACATACACAGAAGATTAATTGATTGATTATATACTGTTTAACGTCCCGCTCGAGAATTTTTCACTCCTATGGAGACGTCACCATTGCCGGTGAAGGGCTGCAAAATTTAGGCCTATGCTCGACACTTATGGTCTTTGAATAGGGAGGGATCTTTATCGTGCCACACCTGCTGTGTCAAGGGGCCTCGGTTTTTGAGGTCTCATCCGAAGGACCGCCCCATTTAGTCGCCTCTTACGACAAGCAAAGGGTACTGAGGATCTATTCTAACCCGGATCCCCTCGGGGTCATTTACACAAGAAATCACTTTATTCGATCACATTCTATTCTTTGTTAGAGTTCGCAGATATATGTATATATATATATATATATATATATATATATATATATATATATATACTGGACAAAAAAAATTAATGATCATGATTTCAGATTATTTTATTCATAACAAAACCAAATAAATTATGTTAAATATATACTTAAAATGTTGAACGACAATCGAACAATACATTTTAAACCTGTTTTTACAAATTCATCAATACGTTAAGCAGCCAGAGCAACCATTGTCAGGTAACCCCCGAAAACAGTTTGAAAATCGGTATGAACAACAATAACAAATTTCATTACAAATGATTGAATCTTTATAAAGGCAATATCAATAGGGTGTATGTCCACCCTGAGCCTGTATAACGGCATGACAACGCCTCTGCATACTTCTGATGAGCCTACGGAACGCAATTTGTGGCAACCTTGCCCATTCCTGCTGTAAAGCTAACGTAAGCTCCTGGCGGTTTGTCGGAAGTACAGGGCGTCTGGAAACAGCTTGCTGCAACATGTCCCAGGCATGTTCTATTGGATTTAAATCCGGAGAACGACTCGGCCAATCCATACGTTCAATTGTCTCTGTAGCAAGGTAGTCTGTCACTATACGTGCTCTGTGGGGACGAGCATTATCATCCATTAACACAAAGTCGTTGCCTATAGCTCCCGCATAAGGTCTCACAATTGGATGTAGTATCTCGTCCCTGTAAATTGCACCGGTAAGATTGCCATTAATCACGTGCAAGTCAGTACATCCACCAATACTGATTCCGGCCCAAATCATCACAGAGCCACCTCCAAAACGATCATGCTCTGCTACACAGCAATCAGCGTACCGCTCTCCACGCATGCGCCATACACGCCTACGATCGTCATGAAAGTCCACGCAGAACCGTGACTCGTCTGTGAAAAGAACAGGCGTCCAATGACGCATTTGCCAGTTTTTGTGATTTTGAGCCCAATTGAGTCGTGCTACACGATGTCTTCTCCTCAAAATGGGACGAACAGCAGGTCGATGAGCCCGAAGGTTAGCAGCATGAAGTCTCTGTCTGAGAGTTTGTGGTGTTATGCGCACCCCACTTGCTGCATGAAAGTCAGTATTGAGTTGGACATCACTCTGAAACCTGTGTCTACGAGCCATAAGTGACATATAGCGATCCTGGCGAGCGGTTGTGGACCTTGGACGACCTGATCGCGGTCTCTCAGAAACATTACCTGTCTGCCTAAAACGATTCGACAACCTTGAAATCACATTTTGGGACACATTAAAATGTCTAGAGACAGTTCTCTGCACTTGGCCAGCTTGAAGCATACCTACTGCCTGACCAGCTTCCAGAGCAGTTAAATGGCGCCTCATGGCTTTTAATGTCAATACTTTTTCACCTAAGAGTCGATTAGAGCAAGAAATACCCACAATAAAATGAAAATCACAATTTTTCAATTTCAATATACACGTTGGCACACTTTGATTTTTGACCCCTTGCTTGTGTTTGGGCGAAAAAATCGTGCACTTATGACGTCAATATGAAAACAGGTAAATCTATTGTGTTAAGGACACATTGGAGAAACTATACATGTTAAAATTTGTCAAAATAATTATTTGGTTAATAAAAATTTTTGAGGTCAAAATTATGATCCTTAACTTTTTTGGTCCAGTATATATATATATATATATATATATATATATATATATATATATATAAAGATATGCCTTTTAATTTTTATCCTGTAGCACGAACGTGTAGTTTTCGGAAACCTCGTTCTCGTAATATTAATGAAATAATTTGTAACATCTACTAATTAAATTGTGCATTAAAGACTTATTAAGATGTAACGTTACTGATAGTCCTTTGTGTTCTTGTGGTAAAACAGAGGACGCCTACCACTTCTTTTTCTCTCGCACCAAGAATTCTACTCCAAGAATGATTTACTTAATGATAATTTTGAAATGAATAATTACACACAGTGGAAACTCGCGTGTTACTTTGGGAAGACAACTCCATTAGTGGTAATGACAATGAAAATTTATTTTCCAATGTGCAATTGTTCACATTACGATCTGGTCGTTTTTTAGTTTACTGTCGATTTTTTTAACATAAAATATCAACATGCCTGTATATTTTAGTAAGTATATCTACCGTCAGAAAATTCATTATTTCTTTATGTAAAATATGACCTTTGATATCAATGCATGTGTTTAAATGCAGATCATAAATTCATGCATCAGTTGTTACGTAGGAGAGGACGTTCTAAGTTTTAAGAACTTGTGTCCAACCTTTTTGTTGTAAACATCATAACAATAAAATATGTTCAATCCAACGTTTGAATTTCGCGCTATATATTTTATGACATTTGCCCAACCAGGAAAGTTCTTTTTTTGTTTTGGAGGAGAAAGTATTCGCTATCCAAAAAATGCATATATATGTGGAATCTTTTTTTTTTCCTGTTTCATGGACTATAGATATGTTTCATTTTACAAAATTTCAGTACATACGGAATGGATGTTGATATATTTAACACCCGGAAGCAAACTCTAACAGAGTACTTAGATTTGTCGACAAAAAATTCAAACCACTCCATGCATTTAAACCACGGGAATTATGAACGTTACTTGCCTTTAAGATAAAATATTGGTCAATTTTACGTCCCATAGGATGAATTCACGTGCGGACAGATGAACGCTGGACGCCTCACAGTCTCTTAAGGTATCTTTCGCTACGCTTGAATACATGTAACAACTATGAAAGTTAGATTTAAATATTTTGTATATACTTTATATCTCGTATGAAATTACATCTATCATCTGTTGAATACGTGTATTTCTTTCAAAACTGTTTGCCGTGCAACGCTTATTCTCCGGAACGATAGACATAATCACGTACTTTAGGATGCTGTACCGTTAAACATGGAATACTACTTTCGAACAACAATTCATAAACACTCAGTTGTAAATGTTTATATAAAGTAAGGGAAAAGTGTATATTTGCTATTGATTTATTCTTTATTAAATACTATATTGCATACAAGTAATTGCACCTGCATGGACGAGTGTAGAAAGTTTCTAATGGAGGGTAGGCTAAAAGTAAATATTGGGAATTAAATATATACATTCCGGTTTCAGTTTTGTTTTTAATGTTATGGTTGAAATTATTTCCGTTAAGTTCATGAATGATGACGATCCATATTTTATTGTAACAAACCCAAACTGTTATGTGCTTAACTGTGTCTTACTTCCTTCTTCGCATATTTTTCTTTCCTGTTCTCGGATGTCTTTTGTAAGGAGAACCGTTCTACTTAAACACTTACAATGTTCTTTTTCATGCCCCCCCCCCCCCCCCCCCCCCGACCGAATTAACAATTTCTTCTTTTTATATATGCAAGGCTTACTGTAAAAGCTTAGAAAGTTTTATCAAACTTACATACTAGTTAGTAATATATCAATTAGAGAATAAAGGGAAACAGTCTTTTCTTTCCCTGTTTCCTTTTTCTCCCCATGATCTTCTCCCATTTCTACCTTCTTGTCTTCTCTCTCCTTCCATCTGTCTCCCACCTCCCGTCCCCTCTCTCTTTCTGAATTCACCTCTCATTTCTCCTGTCCTCTCCCTTTCTCGCTCCCTTCTCCTCCTGCCCTCTCCCTTTCTTCTCCTGCCCCTCTCTCTCCCTCCTTCACCTGCCCTCCTCCTCCTGGCCTCCTTCCCTCCTCTTCCTGCCCTCTTTCCCTCCTCCATCTACCCTCTTTCCCTCCTCCATCTGCCCTCTTTCCCTCCTTCTACTACCCTCTCCCTTTCTCGTTCCGTCCTCCTCTTGCCCTCTCCCTTTCTTCTCCTGTACCCCTCTTTCCCTCCCTCCTCCTGCTGCCCGCTTTCCCTCCTCCTGCTACCCTCTTTCATTCCTCCATCTGCCCTCTTTCCCTCCTTCTCCTGCCCTCTCCCTCTCTTCCCCTGCCCCCCCCCCCTCTCTTCCACATTCACCTGCCCTCTTTCCTCCTCCACCTGACTTCTTCCCCTCCTCCTCCTGCCCTCTTTCCGTTTTCCTCCTGCCCTCTTTCCCTCCTTCTCCTGTCCTCTCCATTTCTTCTCCTGCACCCGTCTTTCTCTCCCTCCTCCTGCCCGCTTTCCCTCCTCCACCTGCCCTCTTTTCCTCCTCCTCCTGGCCTCTTTCCCTCCTCTACCTGTCCTCTCCCTTTCTTCTCCTGTCCCCTCTTTCTCTCCTTCCTCCACCTGTCCTCTTTCCCTCCTCCTGGCCTCCTTCCCTCCTCTACCCGCCCTCTTTCCCTCCTCCCCCTGTCCATGTTCCCTCCTCCTCCTGTCCGCTTTCCCTCCTCCACCTGCCCTCTTTCCCCCCCTCCTCCTGGCCTCTTTCCCTCCTCTACCTGTCCTCTCCCTTTCTTCTCCTGCCCCCTCTTTCTCTCCATCCTCCACCTGCCCTCTTTCCCTCCTCCTCCTGTCCACTTTCCCTCCTTCTCCTGCTCTCTCCATTTTTTCTCCTGCCCCCTCTTTCTCTTCCTCCTCCTCCTGACCTCTTTCCATTTTCCTCCTGCCCTCTTTTCCACCTCCACCTCCCCTCTTTCCCTCATCCACCTGCCCTCAATCCCTCCTCCTCCTGCCCTCTTTCCCTCCTCCTCCTGCCCTCTTTCCCTCATCCACCTGCCCTCTTTCCCTCCTCCTCCTGCCCTCTTTCCATTTTCCTCCTGCCCTCTTTCCCTCCTTCTCCTGCTCTCTCCCTTTCTTCTCCTGGCCCCCTCTTTCTCTCCCTCCTCCTCCTGTCCTCTTTGTCTCCTCCATCTGCCCTCTTTCTCCTGCCCTCTTTCCCCTTTTCTTCTCCTGTCCCTTTTCTCTCCCTCCTCCTGCCCTCTTTCCCTCCACCTACCCTCCTCCATCTGCCCTTTTTCCCTCACTTCCTGCCCTCTTTCTCCTCCCTCTGTTTATCCTTTTTCCTTCCTCTTGACCTCTCTCTCTTCTTATTCCATCTTTCCCTTCTCCTGTCCTCTCTCTTTCCTTCTGCCTCTCTTTCCTCTTACCATATTTTCTCCCTTCCCATTCTCTCCCACTCCTATCCTTCTCTTCCTCCTGCTCTCTCTTTTTATCTTCTCCTCCTTTTTCCCATCTCCTAATGCCTCTCCCTTTCCCCTCCTCTCACTCTTCCTCCTCCCATCCTCTCCCTCTTAACCTCTCTCTCCTTTCTCTTACCTCCCTATTCCTCATATCTCCCTCTGTACTGCTAGAATTGATGAAATTTATCTTTCGAACTTAGCAGTTTGTAAGTGGATCCCATCCTTTAAGTTTTATCAAAATCCATCGCTAATCCATTTAAAGGAGCCTGTGAAGATAATAGGGATTTACAAAGAGTTGGAGACAATTTATTCTTTCTCATACTCATTACCAAACATGGAAATAAGTCAAAGTCAGGTGGTTTTCAGCAGTTAGATTTCAAGTCAATAATCTCTATATTTTGCTTCCTTGAAAGTATTTACATCAAAATATATGGGAAAATATAATTGATAAAATGTCTTGATTTTGTCTGTTACAAAAAAAAAATTCAAAAAATCACATCTCAGCAATTTTCTATTTTGCTTTGGTTTGAGAACCTTATTACAGTGACATCACAATATACACAAAAACTATAAAGTCACTGCCTAATGCAAGACACATACGATGTGTTTAGTAGCTAGTAAAATGAACACACAGCCACTGTTACGATCGGTAGAGTCTCTGACATAATTATCATTTATATCACATGACCAGTCTCCCGTCTATCTTTAATTTTTCACAATGAATGGACCCATTGTACCAGAATATAACTCCATGTAAAATAAACATACTCCTTCCTCTCCATGGTTTCTCTCCATGGTTTCTATATAACAGCATGAACGTAGTTCACAAGACAGTTAAAGCAAATAAAGTGTGAAAAGTTGTGAAAATGACAGTTTTAATAATTAAGTACAACTTAAAGTACTAAAACAGAATGCATGTACATCAGATCTCTTAAGAATACAGACTTCCCTCTCTACATCCAATTTGCATTTGTTTTTTTTGTTTTTTGTTTTGTTTTTGGGTTTGTTTTTTTTTTTAATACAGTTGAACATATAAATTATCACATAAGATTACACAACCAATGTTCAGTCCACAGATATTCAATAAGCGTTATAGTCAAATGTGTCCTGGGTCTTGTTACTGTGAACCTCTTTATTTTGAGAGGTTTTGTCTTTCAATTTTGCCTGGAGTAGAACATGCTCAACTACTCCAATTCGGATTTCCATCTGGACATTCTCCTTCTTGAGGTTCTGTATGGCTTGTTTGATCTTCACAAGTGGAGCTCCATCTGTCATGCTGCTACCCCGATCTTCCATCTCCATCTTGACCCGTTCCAGTTCCTCTGTGACATCTGCCAGCATGCGTGACCGTTCAGTGACTCCTCCACTGGCCTGACGATATCTGAAATGTTAGATATTACCAATACATTCATTATTGGATTCTATTACCCATCTGTTACTGTGAGTATATAATTCAAAGGCAACAATTACATGTGTAGGTCCAAGAGCCTGGTCAACACGTTTTGTTATTTCATTTTGTGTCTGTTGCTTTGGCATTTGTTTACCACTGCAACAATGGTCTCCATGTGTAAACGTAGGGGTGGGACAATACATTGATGCATCGTGATATTTTTTTCTGATAATCTATGGATCGATACACCCATTTAAATAACGGTATTTTCATTTTTTCCTAAACACCTAATGGAAGAATTCTGCTATATTTCAAACTCAAAAGTTAAAGTATGATAAGATTACTGAAAATGGTGGACAAACTAAAAGCAAATTGAAGGTGATATACAATGTTCATGATCGTCCTCTAAAATACAATGGGAATACGGCGAACATGGTGAAACATGTTAACAGACATCACCCGTCTGTTTTGTTGTTGACATCATGTGGCAGAATATTTTTTCAAATTAAATTTTAAACTCTTTTTATAGTCTTACATGAAAAGTATTACGATATATATTGTATTGTGTCTCTGGTATCGTGATACATATTGAATCGGCTTTGTGCTGTATCATCCCACCCCTATGAAAATCTAATTGATTCTCCTCGTTATCAACATCTATACTCTGACAACACGTATGAATGATAATGAAGTGTGGTATTCTACTCTTTGTTGTCCTATTTTCATAGTTATGTTACATCATTCAACACTTTTCAAAGCACAAACACAAATGAACATTTTTTTTTAAATACATAGAGTTTACTAGAACATGCAGGTATATATATATATATATATATATATATATATATACAGGGTGTTTCACAATATATGTCACACATCTAATGAGTGTTACCACAATGTCAGGCAGAGTATCAAAGAAACTTTAATACCTTAGATAAGCATACTTACCTGAAATTATGACATTGCAAAATATCGGGAAAATAATCATACTATGAAGTCACTGATGATGTCATAATTGATGTCATAATTTCAGGTGTTTTCAAAATGGATTATAACTTGCAACAAAAAGCTGAAATTGTAAAACTGTATTAGAAACATAAATATCCTAAAATTGTGCAGAATGTGTTGAAGAAACAGTATCCAGACAACAAAGTGATGTCTAGATTCCAGATATTAAGGATAGTTAAGAAGTTTGAACGAAAAGGCAGTGTAAAGGACGAAAGACACTTAAATCCTAGCCCTCCTAAAAAATCAAGGAGTGGTGAAAACATTGACAGAGTGAAATCTATCATTGAGGAAACACCAAGAAAGTCAGTCAGATCAGTGTTTAGGGAGATGGAGTGTGACAATGTCAGTGTCTCAAGTCTATTTAGAATTCTGCGATTCGATTTGTGTCTCACTGCATACAAGATTTCAGTTATGCAGCATCTAAAACCAACTGACATTAAGAGTCGATTAGATTTTGCAATGTGGATTGAAAGGCAGAGCCCGGAATTGGCGGACAGCATATGGTTTTCAGACGAGGCACACTTTTATTTAAACGCGTCTGTAAATAAACAAAACATGCGCTTTTGGGGTTCTGAAAAACCAAATTTTTATGAGGAAAAACCTTTGCATGCGGACAAAATCACTGTTTGGGCTGCACTTTCGTCAACAGGAATCATTGGTCCTTATTTTTTTTAAGATTCTGATGGAGAATGTGTTAGTGTAAACGCAGAACGATACCTAAATTTACTGAAAAGGAAATTTTTACCAGTCCTTCAACGGAAAACAACCAACTTCTCAGGTGTTTGGTATCAACAAGATGGAGCTACTCCACACACAGCTACAAGAGTGCTTGAGTGGTTAGACGACACATTTTTAGGACGATATCTTTCACACAGAACTGAAAAACCATGGCCACCACATTCACCCGATTTAAATCCTTTGGAATTTTTCCTCTGGGGATATTTGAAAGACAGAGTTTATACTGACAATCTTGATGGGATAAAGGAACTGAAAAACAATATTAAACGAGAAATCCGCCAGATATCCAGTGAAACATGCAGAGCAGTGATCAGAAATTTCCGCACACGTGTCTCTAAAGTTATTCAGGAAAAGGGTAAACATCTGGAGCATATCATTTGAGGTAATCGTTGCCATGGAAACGGAAATGGGGTGTGCTTGATATCCATGACTTAAAATATTAATTTTGGATACCTGTTGATTAAAATGATACATAAAATGTATATGTAGCTTGTGTAGTTATCATTCTTTCTGCCTTTAGATCTGTGACATATATTGTGAAACACCCTGTATATATATCTATATCTATATATCAATCAACAGACATGGTTTTTTTTACAATATTTCATAATATTAATAATTTTTATTCAAATTTCAACCCTACAAATTTATTGAATTGACCAACAAAGCAACTAACATCAAAATTTGGATGGTACATGTATATGTAACAGCTTCAAGACTCTCGAATAGTATGCTAAATTTTTATTAGATAATTAACAGCATCCTACAAATATGATAAATACATTACCTTTCTTTTGTTTCGGAGAGCTGGTCCTGTGCGGCTCGATATTCAGAAAGCAGGTGTTCCAGTTGATTATTGATGTACTTCTCCCGACTTCCTATTTTTTCAAGTGTACGAGTAATTTCATCATGTAGTTTGTCAAGATAAGATTTAGTTTCTGTCAGTGAAGATTCAATGCCATCCTTATGTTGGTGCATCTGTTCCACATGGTCTCTCCAATCCTTGTTGTCTTTTCTGATGGTCACCTTCAGCTGTGGTAGGACCCTTTCCACTTCCAGTTTCCAGGCAGCAGCATCAGTTGTAGATTCCAATATTTCCTCTGGTTTGGAATGTTCCATTTGTTGATTCTTCTGGCTGAGCCTCTTCAGTCCTTCTAAATCCAAGATTTGTTCCTCTTCCTCAAATTCCTCCTCTTCCATTTCATTCTGGAAGATAGATTTTTCAACTTCGTTTAGGGTGAGTTCTGCATCATCTTCCACAATATTTTCCTCTTCCAGCTCTTCCTCTGGGTAATCCGGTCTCTGCCAGCTAAATCCTGAAGATTTCAAAGCTTCATCGGCTAATTTATCAATCACATAGATACAATGTTCTCCACAACCCTGCTTTAATTTTGAAGGAGGAAAATCCACCGAATGGCCATAATGACGTAGCTCTTCTAAAATACTGGAAATTGTAGCATTAGGGTCATCATATTCCTGTGGTTGTTCAAAATTCCGTCCTGATTTCTGAAGAAGCCACGCGCATATGGATGTAAACATGAAGAATTGTTCACCTGGATTTGTGGGAATAGCGAAGTAATGTCTTGAAATTGGTTTCATTTTTAACTTCATTTGAAACTCTTTTTCGTAATCGAGAAGCCTAAGTTTGTCCAGAATTTCTTCCATGATAATAAACGGCATGTAAACAAGACCGGGACCTCCATCTTCCACATCTTCTCCTCGACGTTTCTCGTCTGACATTCTTTCAACACAACCAAGTTCGCGTCGATCGTCGTTAACAAAAATATTTAATCAATGTTGTCTAATTCCTTTTCATTCACCCGTAACAATTGAAGTTAATGTAAAACGTTTTTATGACCATAGAGTTGCGTTTTGCTCTTGCTAACTCGTACATTTAGGTGTGTTCATTCATCATTAGTTTGTTTACAATATTATTCGGTACTGGCAAACATAATTTTTTTTTTTTAACATACAGCAACAAGAATAACTATACAGCTGAAATAACAACAACAACAACAACAATAATAATAAAGATTTTGTCTTTGAAAACTATAATCTCATTATTCTAAAGTCTTTGTTTTACCTGTCCTACTTTGTTTGCAAGCTTAAAAGATGTTGAAAGAGATTTCGTACTTTGGCCCATAGGTATAAAGAATAAGAAGCTGTTTACTGATTATGTATGTTACAATACCCCCAATTAGTAAATAGTACTTTTACTTGCCTTCACACCCCATTGGTTCTTATTGCGATCCACCCCTGAAGCTCTTAGATTATAATACAATTTCAACATTAACGCGGCTCTTTTAAAAATGTGATTGGCTTGAAACTTTCTACAAAATTTGAATGACTGCGAACACGTCCACAGTCAATTGTCCGGCATGAAGAATTAATCTTGCTACATACACAAATTAAACTCTGGACAATATATATATGTATATGGATAAAAGATCACTGACCGCTAAGAGTAATTTTATTTTTCCTGTTTTTGCGGAATGGAAAAGAATTTAAAGGGGGGAAAAAAGTTCGGTGGCTGATCTAGAGAGAATATGATAAACTTTTCAAAAAAAGGGGGGGGGGGCAATCTGCAAAGCCCCTCCTTTGGGTCGAGACTTCCTCTAAGCACATTTTCATTAAGTAGAATAAATTAGGAATATTTAAATAATCAATATCAAATTGACTGAAATAAAACAAAAATCTAGAATAAAGATAAATGTATCATCACATAAATGTACCATCTCTCTGTGTGTGTGTGTCTGTCTGTCTCTCTGACCCTGTGAGGATCTGGGTTGTTACAATAGATCCTCAGTACCCCTTGCTTGTCGTAAGAGGCGACTAAATGGGGCGGTCCTTCAGATGAGGCCGCAAAAACCGAGGTCCCATGTCACAGCAGGTGTGGCACGTAAAAGATCCCTCCCTGCTCAAAGGCCATAAGCGCCGAGCATAGGCCTTAAATTACATCCCTTCATCGGCAATGGTGACGTCTCCATATGAGTGAAAGATTCTCGGGCGGCACGTTAAACAACTTATAATTTAATTTGATAGATATCCAAGAAATCAACGTTAAGATCTCCTGCTATGATTATTCTAGTGGATATATCGGTATATATTGAGTTTAAGAGATCGAAATCAGGACATCTAGTTGCCTTGATAGAATTTGAAATATGTATAATTATTCCACCCCCAAAAGAATTCCCGTTTTTACGGAAAATCGTGTCAACATCAACTGCAATATCGTCTTTCAAACTATCAGCATATACGGGAGTCTCAGTGAAACAGAGAATATCGAAGTTAAGTACTGTACTTAGTAAATTTTGTATTTTGTGTCTAATGCTACTTATATTCAGATGAAAAATATCTCATGTTTGGTGTAAATCTGTGATAAGACCCGAGTTGGTGAGAATATCGCCATACAGTATAAGTAAGAAAATATATATAATTTGAAAAGGAAGAGAAAATGTAGACTTTTTCCCGAACATACACATCGATACATGTATAAAAAGTTTACAATATATTGGATATTTTGAAATATCTTTGTGATAAAACGATAAGCAGCTAAGATAAAAAAAAAAAAAAATCCTATCGCTATATAATGGTACATGTATTTGTTTATCGAACTATGCAATCTGTACGCTGATGCGAAGTGGCAGAAAAATGAAATATCGTCTACTTAAGATGAACATTAATTCTAAAAAGAATTACTACATAGGAAACTGTATGCATAGTAATTCTGTGTAAATTCTTCAAATGAAAATAACCCCATCTGTAACTATCTAGGACTTGCACTAGGGTTGAAAAATGTCTGACTTACAGTGAACCTATTCATTAAAATAATTATTTTTTGTTTGTGTTTACAAGAGACAATGATATGATAACACCAAAGATATCGCACAGAAGTAATATGTTGCATGAAGATATGACAACGACGAATGTTGTCCTGTCCAGATAACGCACGGTTTAATCCCCCCCCCACCCCCACCCCCCCCCCCCCCCCCCACCTCGTTTACTGCCAGGAACGACTTCGTACAGATCAAGAGTGAATTTGTTTATCTTTTACCTATTCATTGTTTGTTTCGACTTTTATCATAAATGTATGATTATAATTTACAAAAGAAAACTACTAAGAGGTATAGAAGAATCTTAATATTCCGAGAACATCTCGCCATTTATGTTCAGGTTATAACTCAAAGAAAACATAATGAATGGCTCCAAAGCTACATTCATAATTTAGAGATGAAAAACGTTACGTTACTTTCTGCCTTTGATTAGAACATTCTGTATGCCTATTTGATATCGAGATTCAGCCCCTACTATCAGTTTTATATCAAAATGCTGGATAATTGTGCACTTGTTTCTTCCTCTATGGCCTTACGTTTGAAAGGTATCGGCTTTGAAAGATAATTTTGCAACGCGTTTTTAGTGGAGAGGAAAATGGGTGTTTCAAAAAAAATATTTTCACGAAGTGCATGTCTGATAAGGGCGCTTCTGTAGATTTAAAGTAGATAACGCTTTACGATTCACAAAATCATGAATGAGAGGTCTTATGACTTTCACTTCGCAGCTTGTCAGCAGATAATATTATTGGATCCGCCAATATTTGGCGGGAAAGCATTTTTTTTTTCACCCTTTATATCCTGTTAACATTGATATCCACCCATAATATTTAATCAAAAATATTTTACAGAAGCGGGGTGAAAAAAAAAAACCCAAAAAACCAAAAAAAAAAAAAACAAAACAAAAAAACAGAAGAAAATGATAAAAACCGCGATTTCATATTACTCTGTTAAATGTGAACAAAGCTTAGCAAGCAACAGTTACCTTGGCGGATAGGGGGCGCTTCAGCTAAAGAAGTGTATAACGTGTTTTCCCATGCAACTAACAAGGAAGCGTAAAACATGTTATTATGTGTGTGAGAGTTAAATCGTCGATAGTAAAGCAGAAACCTCTCTAAGGACAAGGTAAGGATGTTCATGGCAATATAATATAGTGAATATTTAAAGTAGATATAACTTTTTAAAACTGGTTATCTACTTTCACTTTCGATACATACAGGGACAGGTGATGATCATGTTTTGAAATCTTAAAATACTTCGTAAACACTTATCAAATAGGGCCTAATGAAAAAAAAAATCGATATTAAACGATATGAAAACAAGTAGACAGCTGATCATTTCTTAGTATTATTCCGTTTACTGGGGCAGAATATCTTGAAACATGCTAGCTGGGCGTGTGACATGTAAGATTATCCTTGTGAATAAATTAGTGTCAGTTTGATATATGATGTTGATGAACTTATTAAAGTTTACCTGTGCTTTATTGCAAAGACTCAATTAGAATCCACACTTATTTGTAAGAAGTGTCATCCTACACTTCTTTTTTGTTTGTTTCTCATTTAGCCAACATGTCAGTTTTCCGTTACTGTCTCTATCTTTAGGAGGTGTGAACTATCAAGTTTAGCCAACATGTAGATTTCTCGTTACTGTCTCTATCTTTTGGAGGTTTGAACTATTAAGTTAAGTATACGTTCTCAGAACTGATGTGACCTTGTCTGTGGAAGTTGGGGCATTTGGGTGGTGGTTAGAAATTTCGCATCAAAAACAATCTGGGCATTTTTGCTCTACTTTTTTTTTTTTTTGGACAAAGAAATTGAAAGTCTTTTTTTTTTTTACCCACAGCCTCCTGTTTGTTCTATATGTCTCTGTTCTATGGCCATATGAAGTTGAGAGTTTTTCAAATAAAACCAGTTCTCAGGATCATGTTACAAAGTCCAACTTCAGTAAAAATTTCAGTCACGTGTTAAATGTACATATACTTTTGTTCTGAAACTATTAATTTGCAGACACTAGAAATTGAATGAAACAATTTTGAATAACAGTTCTATTTTGGAATGATTGACTTCCTAATCATTTTATCACAATATTCAGATTTTGACTTAAGTTTAAGATGTTTGATGATCTGGTCGTAACAAATTGCTTAATATACCAAGTAATCTTTGTCTGGAAATACTGGTTAATTGATTGCTTATTGTTTTCCGCCACAATCAACAATTTTTCAGTTATCTGGTGGCGTCTAGTTTTTGTAGGTGGAGGAGAGAACCCAGATACAATATACCCGGGAAGAGACCACTGACCTTCTGAAATTAAACTGGCAAACTTTCTCACATATATCGGTGTGAGCGAGAATCAAACCTGCAACGACTAGAGGTGACAGGCCTTGTGATTTTGAGTGCAATGCTCTTACCACTCAGCCATGGAGGCTCGCATACTGGTCTTTTGTAGTCAGGACATCTTAAGAATGTCCTGTACCTAGGATATTATATTGTAAAAGTGTCTTGTAAGTTACATTGCAGTGAATGAAACTTTATACTTTGTTGTAAACACATTCATGTGATAATGGAAATCATTCAGTCAGTGAGCAATTAATTGAGCCTTTTAAAATTCTGAAAAATAGTTGATATAAAAGATATATCAGTCTCGTGTACACATGCAAAACTTGAAGATTGTAATTGAATTTTTAGAATCTAGGTCTTCGTCAAAGACATATATAATACATCATATTCATGTATGGAGTATGATTTCCTATTAATAACATTATGCTTTATTTGTCTGTGTTTGATCTTGCTTGTTTATTACAAGGACCATCAAAAAAGAATTCACTTCTCTATAATGTGAGACAAAATAACATTCCTAGTGTTGCCGTTTTACATTAGCAATGGTGCAGATTATTGTCCCTAGCTTCTAAGACTTGAGAGCTGTAAAGATACATATATAGTCCTCTTAAACTTGAGACTGATTAAAGATTGTCAGATACAGAAATACATAGGGAAAGAAATATAGTGGTGTTTTTGTAAATAGATTATATCATACTGTCATGTAAACCCAGGGGTAAAGGTCAGCCATACATCAACAGCAATGTTGTAATATAATCTGGATGATAATGGTGGCCTGTTGGCCAAAATAAGTGGCTGTTGAACAAAAAATCTATGATTCATAGTATGAATCAGTCATCTGTAAATTTATATATATTTTGTGACTTTGTCTTTTAAAAATGAAAAGAATTAAGAATAAGAAGTGGAGATTAAAAACGGTCATTACCAATGGTCCTTGTTTTCGTGTGTGAAGTGTGAATAAGTCTCTGTCTATTATTGATAATAATTATGTATAAATTCAAATGTTATACAGTCAGATAATGTTGCTACGTTTTTAGAAAAAACTACTCACAATACCATTAATCAGCTATTTACAGTGTAGATACTTCACGTACAGCTGGTGACATCTCAATATAAGTGAAAAATTCTCAACGGGATATAAAACAAACAAACAATCAAACAAGACAGTGCAGATGCTTGTTCTAATATGAAGTGCATCATGTTTCTCAAGGACCAGAACATATGTAAATCTACTTATTCTTCATAAGGTTGACACACCCATACATGTGTGTACACACACACACACACACACACACCACACACCACACACATAATGTATATATAAAATTTAAAAAAAACTCTATAAACACTTTCTTTATTTTGACAATGTTACTAGTCTGCCTCAGTCGTGTTTATTTGCGACACTGAGGCTGGTAACATGGTCAAAATATTTCAATAAAGTGTTTAAAGTTTATATATATATATATATATATATATATATATACACACACACTCACATGTATACATAATTATAGCATGACAGATATCTTGTTAAGTGCACATAAAGTTGAGTCCAGTAAAACAAAATTGTCGACATAGTGATATATCATTTAGATTGGTGTGTTAGGAAAATCAATAAGCTATAATTAAATATAAACAGATCTCCTGTAAAAATTCCACTTTTTTTTTTACCCTCTGAGAGCCAGGTTGGTAATCAATCTTGTACAACTGTTTTCTTATGTCAAACCAGGAAGGTCTTCGTGTGTGTGAAGCAATGTATCAAGAACTGGGCATGCTGGGTTGAGGTCATCAGTGTCTCATTCCCACATGTACAGAGACAGCCTAAAATTATTTGATCAGTTTTGTTTTTCCTATATATTTCATACCATTAACGACTATTTTCTTAAACATGTGTAGTTTCATTACTTTTTTCATTTGTAAAAACAGTATACGTGTATAAATAGTTGTTACGTTTGTATTTTGTTTTGCATCCTATTCGATAATTTTTCACTCATGTGGAGGTATCTCCAGTTTTTAAGTGAATGAAGTTAGTGCTACAAATTTTGACCTATGCATGGCACTCAGGTCCATAGCAGTGAAAGTTCTTTATTATCAGGGCTGTCAATCGCTGAAAAATAGGTCTGTTAATATGACCCATCCCAGTTGGAAAATAAACAAACATTTTCCACTTTATGGTCTAGATATTCCCAACCAATAGAGACAATGTAAGTTTCATTTCATCTATTGTCAAAATATAGAAAAATACACTCTTAATTTGTAGACAAATATTTAATATGAACTTTGATGGAAAGGAGGGAGGGGTGTGTGTGTGTAGTTACTGAATGAATGTAACAGAGTGAAAGTCTGTCTTGGGCTTTACTTTCAATAAAGAACAAAATCACTCTTTCAACTGAAACAGAAACTTGAGTAATTTTATGTTTATTAAAAAAAAATCCAATCTGAACCCCCCCCCCCCCCCCAAATTCTTGTTAAATATTCCACTCTAAAAGGAATGGGACCTAGCTGCCTCAGAACCTGCAGTGTCAAGCCAGATTGTGTCATCACCTACTGTAATATGAGACCGTAACTAAAATACCTGTGACTTTTAGCTTCCAGATATTTGGTAGAGGAACAAGCAGTACAGAAAGTGAAATTTCCTTTATGGCAAAAAATTCGATTTTGCATGCCATCAATTATTTTCATTGCATTTTACAAATGGAGTAAAGTTTCAGATGAATGCAAATTTCAATTGTCTTATTTACTTTGCAATTCAGGTAGACGTACTGCATAAGAATTTTGTTTTGGATTTCGAATTAGTATTCAATGAATATCTCTGCTATAGGTATCCGGGTTAGAATAAGTCAAAAATACATATAGTTGAATATTTATAATTTGCAATCAGTTACTGAAAGCATGTCATACAATTTGTATGAAATGTATAGAGGAAAAACATCAGAATTGACTGAATGCTCTCTGTATGACTCTGTATATGTGACTGTATGAAATTCAATTAGGTTACATTTGTAAATCAGGAAGTTCACTGGAATGAAACCCCCTTAGAGATTGCTTGCATGAAGACATTGAGGGTACTTACATATCTGTGGACTATTGTAACTAAATCGGAGGTTGATATCTACCATTCACATTCCCAATGTGAAGTTCATTTAACATTACTATGAGTTTATGATATAATCACAGTCCATCTGTCTGGCACACCCACAAACTGTGTAAACGTGTGTGTATTATGATACTGTCTTCCTTTATGAGTATAGGAATGGGAAATTCTGCCAAGGGGACAAGATTCACAGTCAAGGATGAGGCTTTGCTGAGTCCTGGACAGCGAATCTTGTTCCCCTGGCCCACAAACGTAAATTTTCTCACATTTTACCCACAGTTTAATGCATCAGGAGCTTGTGAAAATGATCAAAATCCTCATTTGAACTTCAATTCAAAAACTAGACAGGCAGAAAGAGCGTACCTGAAAGTGGTTTACTCTGTTACTGCGAACTAACAAACCCACGTTTATCCACCAGAAAGCTGTATCAAATTGAAATTTAGAGAAAACAATACAGAATATTTTATGTCATCGTGTTGTGTAAATCGTTAGAAAATATCATTATTTCACCTCAGTACGCTTGAGATTTACTTTATATATCTGTCAGTGTTTGGAATCATGTGACAATTAATTTAATTACAAGATATAAACAATTATGATCATTTCCTTTCCCTTGAAAAGCTCTAACAACAAGTAATATACCAGACTCTTTTCATATCCCACTGGTACTGTGTGAGTACATTTCATCATTTAGCTGTTTCTCTGTTTATCATATTTTGTACAGCCGTTTTTTACTTTCGATTCCATGATTACATTGGAAATCTTCATTGTTTGATACAAGTACTATGAAGTAGTTTCATATTCAAGATCAGAAAACAGCAATTTTAAACAATTTACAGTAAACATCAATTTAAATGCACCAAAAGGATTTCATAATGTGACAATTTAGTCCAGAACATAAATGATGCATATTAAAAACTTTTATAAGATTTCTGTTTAAGCCATTGACAGAGTTATAGTACTCGTAGTGCACAGAACTCTGGGTAGAGAATGAGAAAATATATGATGTCACAATCAATGATGTTGACACAGCAATGCAAGACAGAAAAGTATCACATGGCCGTCTCACATGGGTAAAGTTGATCTCACACTGGTGATATGTGAGAAGGGCTGCTCTTATACCATACAGAATTTGCTGATGACCTGTAGATTTTATGACTCCAGTTCAGTGGCCATTGTTATTTCAAGGTCATTTGGGGGGGGGGGGGGGGCATGTACCTATATTCATGTCTGAAGGGGGGGAAAAAAACCCTCAAAATGGTCAGACTTTACTTAGAAGTTGCTCACACATTGTGGATTTGATCTTGTTCTAATCTCAAGGTCTTTTTGGACATGGACCATGTTACTTGGAGATAAAAAGTGACCTCAGAAATGTGAACCTATTCATTGCATAATAACTGATTCTCCAAATCTGATGACATTTATAGTTGTACATTCAGGATTCTTAGCTCACCTGAGTGTATCAGCTGACCAATTACAGTTGGTCTGCGTCGGTCATCGTTCGTTAATGATTGAACATTTTTAACTCTGTCTTGATATCTAGCTTTCCAGTTCTTTTCAGATTTGGTGTGAAGCATCTTTGGGGGACAAGGGTGACATAAATTGGCAAAAACAGTCAAAAATTGACCAATTTTCAAAATATATTTCTTTACAACCACACATGTATAAGAAAAACGAAATGCATGGTGATGTAGAGCAGGGAAGCCTCTACCACAATTGTGAATTTCATGATCCCCTGGGTACAGATTCTGACTCCAAGGCGTGTCCAAATTTGCTATATAGTATTTATGTGTAAAACATCTTTGATGCTATTGATGCAAAATTGAAACTAAATGAGCACTAGTACCCCTTTACCAAACTTGTAAATTTCTTGTTCTCCAGGGTAGAGGTTCTGACTCCAGGGTGGGGCTAAACTTGGTATATATATTGTGTATAATGCATGAAGCATTTAAATAGTATTTTCTTTAATGCTATTGATACCAAATGGAAGTTAAATAGATAGATAAGAAGGAGTAAGTAATCCTTTAACAATATTATAAATTTCATGATCCTAGGGGGTAAGGGTTTGGTTCCAGGGTGGAGCCAGAATTATTATAGTGGTTATTGTCTTTATCATTTGAAAGACTTTTTTAAGTTTGCCAATACAGTATTAAAACTAAATCCGTATTTAGGAAAAGCAGAAAAGGATCAAATACTGAAATTGGAAATTTTGCAACATAAGTTTTCAACTTTAGGATAGGTCCATTAATTAGTCATAATGTTTCATATATTATGTCAAGCATTTCATCGTCATAGGCACTTTCAAGGGCAATTAAATTTTAAGAACACAACTCATTTTATATTCTTCCTGAATATTAGACTTTATCTTGAATATTCAAAACAGGAATTTTTTTTCTACATTTAATAGCACAAGATAGGACTAGTGATGCTTTTAACTTAAATGCCTAGGTGACTTATAAGGCCTGTGGGCCTCTTGTCTTAATTTCCTTGTGTATTTCTTCCTGCGCTAAAGCCATCTTTTACATTCTGTTTCTTCCTAAGCCATCATATACATTCTGTTTCTGTCATTTACAGTTAGTTTCTTTTAGCACTGTTCACGGTGTGTTTCTTCCTGAGCTGTTCACGGTGTGTTTCTTCCTGAGCTGTTCACGGTGTGTTTCTTCCTGAGCTGTTCACGGTGTGTTTCTTCCTGAGCTGTTCACGGTGTGTTTCTTCCTGAGCTGTTCATGGTGTGTGTCTTCCTGAGCTGTTCACGGTGTGTTTCTTCCTGAGCTGTTCATGGTCTGTTTCTTCCTGAGCTGTTCACGGTGTGTTTCTTCCTGAGCTGTTCACGGTGTGTTTCTTCCTGAGCTGTTCACGGTCTGTTTCTTCCTGAGCTGTTCACATTGTGTTTCTTCCTGAGCTGTTCACGGTCTGTTTCTTCCTGAGCTGTTCACATTGTATTTCTTCCTGAGCTGTTCGTGGTCTGTTTCTTCTGTTTCTGGAAGTGCACCATTATTTACATTTTCAATAGGGAATTCAGTGTTTACATTAATCATTATTTGTAAACAGATGTGATACTGCAGACATCAAATTATGTAAGCAGACGTGACTTTACAATAAAAAAAAAAGTCCTGGGACATTTACAGTTTGGGCTATTATATATTGATTCAGTAAGTGTTCAGTACAAAGCCTGAATACTGTATATAGAATTTATAGGACAAAGTAACAAAATATAACAAAATATGTTATGAATGTAAATTGCAAAGGTGAATGATGCTGAACTATAATTTCCAAAATTATATCATTTAAAAACTAGTGTATTGTAATTCAGAAGAAATTTAAATTCCTGGGCATTATTTTGATTACAGCATAACAGTAATGTTGTTACATTCCCAATTCCATGACTACCACATGTAAAATACTGCTTTTATTTTTAGTGCACATATAAACATTTTCTAGTGGAATCATTGATATCTACCTACTTGAACATACAGAAATTCTTAATATATTCAAGGGCAGCTGATTGTAATCATTATGCTTTGTTCTTATGAGTTTGATAAAAAGGAGAGTTTGGACTAGTGTGCATCTTATGTACTGCTGCTTGTAGTTTATATGGGGGTGCTTATAAAGCAGTCTATTCTGGCCTGCCATTGTTAACAGAAGTTTTTATTTCAAGATTCAAAGTCTGTATAAAGAACAATGAAAAGCGATTGAACATGATAAGCTCCAAATCTGAAAACTGTTTTATAAATTGATTGATTGAACAGGTTCATGGGTATCAATAAAAATTCAGTACAGGTCAGTACATGAGATCGATAAATTAAATACAGGTAAATACTGGAGATTGATAAATTCATTACAGGTCAATACAGGAGATTGATAAATTCATTACAGGTCAATGTATGATTATGGAATTTCAGGTTATACTCACTAAAAGAATTTTTTTTGAGTTTGAATTCTTTTTAGGGTCTAAATGGTTCAATAGTTAAAATCAAACCATTTTCTGCTTTTTTTTTTGTGGAGAATACAAAAATAGACAAACATTTTTAGGTATACATTTTCATGCAGAATGACATTCTTGGTTTAAGATAATCTTTAGCAGATATATTTTTTCTCTGTGAGTATCTCAGTCAGGGATTTAATTGGATGTTTTTTCTTTAGTTTAACTGGAAAGTACTTTACTGTGTGTGTTTTTCACTGAGGACAAGGTGAACATCTGTACCATAGGAACTATTGATGAAAGTCTGGAATTAAAATGGACGAGAAATATTTAGTGTGCATATTAGTAAAATAAGAATTTCTTTCAATTTGATTAACTTACAAAACAGTTCATTTATTGTTTATATTGATTCTGTATATAAATTCAAATAAATCTTTTTTTGTTTTTTTCATTCAGCATATTAATCTGCAGCCCTATGGGGATCTGGGTTCTTAGAATAGATCCTCAGTGCCCCTTGCTTGTTGTAAGAGATGTCTAAATGGGACGATCCTTCCGATGAGACCACAAAAACCAAGGCCTCGTGTCACAGCAGGTGTGGCACAATAAAGATCCCTCCCTGCTCAGAAGCCATAAGCGCTGAGCATAGGTCTAAATTTTGCGTCCTTTCACCGGCAATGGTGACGTCTCCATATGAGTGAAAAATTCTTGAACAGGATGCTAAACAGTATAATCAATTAATGTTAATCTGCATGAAAATCGGTAGTTTTTTTTTAGTATGATTCAAGGCCACTAAAGTCTGGATTGAGTTTGCAGTTTTAATTTTGATTTATATGTATATGTAGTATCCCAATACTGAATTTTAAAGAAGATGGTGTAAATTTATAATATATGGGTAGTAGGATTGTTTTTTTCACTTGTTAAAAAAACAAAACATACTAGGTTCAACTAAGCCTGACTGACCAGAGACTATAAAATGTTCTCGTGAAGATCGACTGACACAGCTACATGTAGGTCACTCAAAAATCCTGCATTGCATGAATTAACCAACGACTAAACGATAATGTAAACAAAACTATTAATTTTACAAAAGGGATATTTAGAAATGAAAAATAATTGCTGAAACCAATGTCCATTTTACACTTGTTAAAAGACTGGATCATTTGTCTTTAAGGTAAAATTTTATACCTTTCTAACAAAAGTTTTATGGTCACATTTAATTCTGCAATTGTTAACATACTGAACAGGCCATGGTAGAACAGGTTATAAAGATAATGAACATATAATTTTGTGTGTCTACTTGTGTGTGCAATTGCTGACGAGAGGTGAATGTGAAATAAAGGCATTTCATGTGTAACAAGGTTATATATATATCATTTGTAGACTATCAATATCAGAACTGGAGTAGTAGTTTTGTTCTGTGATGCGTAGGAAATTATTACTGCCACAGCACTGCACACCATAATATCTCACTGAATACTGGTGTGTATTCTGTAGTAAATATACTCTGATAATTATGCCAGCTAGGAATTGTTTTCATATCAAATTTTTTACATAGCATAGATGGTTATTATTAATGCAGTCTCTTAAACTACTCAAGTTCATAACTCTTCATATGTTGAAATTCTTTTTATAGAATCACTGAGGTTAAAGATTTTTTCAACCAAACTTGATTGAAACAGAGCATCCTAAATGGGATTAAATTTTCATGTTCAAGATTGGAAACATTCTGTCTAAGGGAAGAGAAGTGAAAAGTGAAAGTATGATGGCTTGTGAGATAAATTATTTCTCTAGGACCATTAGACCACAGGAGTTCATCATATAATTGACGCCATATATTTTATGTATGCACAAGGGGGATATCCCAGGAATCCCGAAAATCGCTACCTTGAAATTTTCATTCGTCTCCTTTATATGTATTTTACAGATGTTAAATTTACAATCCAGGTCTCGATTGGGGAAAGATCATAGTCTGTAAAAATACCTAATATTATCTGTTTGTATTGGCAATATATATGAGAAAAAACAATGCATTTTCTATTGTTTTCAGACTGCAGAAACTTCTTCAATGACCAAAAATGGAAGGCATGCTTTCATTGCTTAATTCAGTTTTGCTCTTCAATTTTGATCAAGTTAGCATGTGTGAGAGTAGTTTAGCAAAGATCGAGACCTGGATTGTAAAATCTTAACATCTGTGCAATAGAAGGAGACAGATGGGAATTTGAGGTAGTGATTTGGGGGATTCCAGATTAAGAGGGTCAATTCGTGACGAGCCTGTGACCAGCCATGAGGAATTTACAAATTTTTTATACAATGTTTTGAATATGTTATAAAAGCAGTTAATGATTAACTATACTAGTTTGAACACCATTTGTACCATTTTTTTAAATAAAGCTTCTGTATACAGTACAGACTGAAGTTTGTTCTCGAAATTCAATAGTTCCCTTGGAGTAGAAGTCATACTAAAAGAAGCACAGAGTTTAACAATGGAATATTGTGAAACACAATTTCCTCTTAAGAACAAAAACACTATTCTACTTCATTCTTTATATATAATCCAAGGTCATGTTTGAGCCACAGTAGGGGTCTAAAGTGAAAGTATGCAAGAAAAATTATGTGACTTTTTCTCTGAAATTGTCAAATAAGTGTGTAAGTCCAGGGTCTGAAATAAGTGACTAAGCTGGTCCTATGGGTCTCATGCATGATGAATATTTTAAAGTTAAAATTTTAATTACAATACATTCAAGTCCAGTACATTCAAATCTAGCAACTTCATTTAATGTATTGGAATTATGTAGGTAGAAGAAGAAATTGATCAGATCTATTCATATGACGTAAAAAAAAAAAAAAAATAAATAAACCCCAAAAAACCATACCAGCAACCTGAAATAATCTTATCACCAGACACCAATTGCAGTCGTGGTTTGAAAAAAAATGTGAAATGGGTGTATGTAAATGAAAAATGATCCAAATAAGAGATGTAGTGGTTCTAGATTTCGTTGTAATGTGATTGTTTCCAAATTCTCTATTGATAAGAAGACGCTTCATAGCGGTATTAAAACAGCATATGCATTTAAATACTGCTGACATTTATATGAGGTTTTAGTATCTGGGAACAATTCTAAATCAAGATTTTCATTTTAGTGTCTATAAATCTGATGGCTAGGACACCATATCAAATTGACCTCTTATTTATAGTGCATGTACTATATAAATACACAACTCTTCCTTCAAAAAAAGAAAAAAGAAAAAAATCAACCTATGAATAGCAGTGAAGCATGAAGTGGAAAACCGTGGCATTAGATATTTCTTGGTCTAGTGAACACACAACTGTGCAACAAACTCCACGGTTTTAGGTACTGTGGGTATATATATATGTGTGTGTGTGTCTGTGTGTGTGTGTGTGTGTGTGCAAAGAAAGAAAAATCATAGTGCTGAAAATAACTTTCATTTTGAATCTTCAAGAGTCAAGAGTTATTTTCGGCTGTTTGATTTTTCTTTATTATACAACTACTTGTGTGGATATTAACATCTGTTTGGAATATATATACATCTGTATACTCACTACAGTTCTGATATTAGCCAAGATTTTCTATTTGCCAGGTTATGGGGATTTTACTTGATAAATATATTTTGAATGAAGAATTTTTAATCAGCAGACCTTAAATTGCAGAAGGGACAGTGACCATTTGAAACATTTTACAATATTTTTTAAGTACAGGAATGTGAATACATGATGAAAAAGTCCTATGTTTGTGTCAATGACAAACCTTTAAATAATTGTTTATAGTATAATGGAATAACATGGAAGCTCTTTAAATTTTGTTCTCAATGAGTCACTTACTTGGGGTGTTATCCCGATATGTCAAAAAAAAAAAAAAGGTCACCAAAAAAAAAAGGAAGTGTACTGGAGGACATACACTGGAGTGGTAGAGTGTCGATTGCTTCTGATCCTCTGTAGCGAGAATTAACCTGATTAAGTAATTGTATGAGTTGAAAACTAAAGGAAGATTACTAAGAAAGAGTTTTCCTTCCTTGTTCAGTACGGTGGTGTAAGAATTTATAAGTGTCTGGTGTTTTACATAAGGACACTAGGATATAACGTCATACATATCAGAATACAGTGCACGAATGACTGCGTGCATGCAGTGAAAAAAATTAATCCTGTATGTGAATGGAAATCTTTAAATTTTAGTATGAACTTGGTAAACTTGGTGATTTAAAAAAAAATTTCTGTCCACCTTGTAAGTGTGTTTTCAGATTGTTCATTTCTAATTAGAGTACATAGATATATAATACATGTATATTTATGTGACAATTTGTTCATTTCTAATTAGAAATGCAAAGTGAAAGACTGGAGACCAACACCTTGAGGTTAAAATATCGGATTGGTTCTCACGAGTGGATACCACATGGTATTCAATAGGGTCTGCATCCAAAGTAAACACTTTAAAATGAAAATCAGATCACCAACACATTGTGCAACTGCATTTTAAATTCAAAGTAAATTCTAACGATGTGTTGTTGATCTGTTTTTTATTTTAAAGTATTTCTATATAGAGTACACAGATATATAATACCTGTACATTCATGTGGCACTAAACTTACAGTCACATGTATACTTAACTGTATGTTTTGAATTATTTTCTTTCACATTCCTTTTATTTTAGAATCTGAATTCTTTTTTTAATTAAATGACTTTAATTTCATTTTGGGCAAGAAATATCTCATTCACTCTTTCTTGTAATGTTTGTAAAAATTGCTGAAAGAGTTTGAAAAAAAAAAAAAAAGAATCTGGCATTGAGGCCAGTCTGTTAGTTCCAATATTTGCCCAAAGCATTTTGATATTGATTCTAACCATTCATTTTCTGTATCTTAAAGTCTTCCATTCTTGTTGAGAACCATTCCATTCAAACCATTTAGCATTCATTACCCAATCAAACCTGTTGAGCATTTGTTTACAGTTCCACTGGTGTATTGTCAGGGTCTGTTTCATCTACACTGCAGGGTGCTGCTACTGTGCCCAATCTGTCGGTCCTGCTATTTGTAGTATCTGTCTGTCTGTCACAACCTGCTGTTTTCCTACTTTTTTTTCACCACATTTTGATTTTGGAGACTAATAATAACATTTCATATCTAATTTTATGAGATTTAAGGGACTTACTTGTGCTGAACATAGTTTTCTAGACTATTCTTGTAGACTATCATAATTTAATAAATTGAGGAAGTTTTAATAATGTTTAACTTAGAAAATACAGACTATATATAAAGCAACTTGGTAGAAACAAATTATATATAAGGTATCAGTAACATCGTGCCAGTTTACTTTCGGAAGGTCGGTGGTATCCTCCCGAGTACATTGTATCTGGGACCTCTTCTCCACCAATAAAAACTGGACACCACCAGATAACTGAAAAATTGTTGAGTGTGGCAGAAAACAATAAATAATCAACCAATCAATCAGTTTCATCACAGTTTACTCACTAACAAAAATTGGAAAACAGTTTGGCAGGTTAACTTTCATGAAATTCTTTGATTATTGTGCTTGGTATTTTTTTTTATTGTGCTAGTTTCATAAATGCCAATGAAGTTTGATTTTTATAGTGACTTATTGGCTTGGGACTGGTAATTCAGAGGCATACATTGCTGTGCATTACTTACAAAATACTTATTATTTAAACCTGTAAAAATCGTCTTCTCTTGTAAATATCAAACATCAGAACAAGGTGTGTGCATAGTGAGAGTGAGAAGCTCTACTATTGTGAAACTTAATGACCTTTGAAGTGGAGTTCAAAACCCAAGGAAGGAGAATTCATATAAGGAATTTTCTGGTATATAAACAAGACATTGATTCTTTATATTTGAAATAAAAATGAAAATATAAACTCAACATAGAAAATGAAAACACATAATTAATATCATAGTTTACACTAATACACAGCTTAGTATTAGGGGATATTATCTGCTCTTAATTTAGTACAAAGTTCCTTATGCCTTGAAAATGTAGAAGTGGACCAATTACCAGTATTTGAGTGTATGTGAACCTATGATTTAATTCATATAGCATTAATGCTGGTTCAAACATTCTGAGGTAGAAGATCTATATATTATTAACAGACAGTGGCTTATATAATAGAGGGATTGTTGTAACCCCCCCCCCCCAACGAAATTATGGGGGGTATACTGGAATCAGGTTGTCCATCCATCTATAGACGCAATTGTTTCTGGGCTTTAAAGTGTTATCCTTTTCACCTAGAGTCAACATACCATACATACAGACTCCCCATGGAATGAAGATGATCCCTGCCAATTTTGGGGTCAACAAGGTCAAAGATCAAGTGTACTGGACATTGAAGTAGCAAAATAGTTTTTTTCCTTTTCACCTAAAGTCACCATATCACATATACAGATTACCCATTGGACAAAGGTGATCCCTACTAATTTTAAAGTCAAAAGGTCAGTGGAACACCCTTTGGGTTTGGCAGATTGGAGTTAGCGGGGAGTATTCTTTGTAAACTGGGAAACCCCAAGATTAACAGTAACAGTAGGTGTGACCAACCATTCTTTAGCCAATTGTGAGCAGTTGTTAGAAATGAAAGCTACATACATATTTACTGATACGTTAAGCTAGAAATAAGTGGAAAAATCAAGAGTTGACAGGATGAAATAGTCTAAATTTACCGCCACAACTCCTGCGACTCATTTAGATTTTAAATCGAATGTGCATTTAAATCTTTGCAGTACATGTATAATAAGTAAGGTGTATATAATGATACTCATCAGCAAGTTAACCTTTTAAGTTCACATGAGGTGAAAGTTCAAACAAGCTCTTCTGATATATTTTGTCTGGCGTCAGTCCGACCATCTGGTTCTTAAACTTTTAACATCTTTTACTTCTTCTCCAGAGCTCATTTCCGTCAAACTTGCCACAAAGCATGCTTGAGTAAAGGGGATTTAAGTTTGTTGAAATGAAGTGCCACACCCTTTTTAAAGTGAAGATAATCAAGAAGTTGTTAAAATTTTGTGACATCTTATAAAAATCTCAAGAACCACTGGGTCAGTGTCAATCAAACTTGGCACAAATCATCCTTGGGTGAAGGGAATTCAAGTTTGTGCAAATTAAGGGCTGTGCTCTCCCCAAAGGGGAGATGATCATGAAAAGGCAAAAATAAGGTTGGATTCATTTAAAAATCTTATGAAGAGTTGAAATTTAAATGAATGCTTCCTGTTATAGTGTAGATTCAAGTTTGTTCAAATCATGGCTCCAGGGTGTAGGATGGGGCCACAATAGGGGATCATAATTTTGATGGTGATATATAAGATAAAATTCTTCTCAAGAACAACAGGGCCAATTAATCAATCATATTGATTTGCAAGCATCCCCAGGTACTGCAGATTGAAATTGTGGTCCCCAGGCTACCCCTACTGGTGAGGCCACATTAGGGCAGTGATCATAAATGTTTTACATGGGGATATTTGTAGGAAAAATCTTCTCTGTTACAACATAGGAATGACTGCTCACATTGAACTGCAGGCACTCCTAGGTTGTGTAGTTTGAAGTAAAGGGTATCAAAGTTTTATATGAAAATACATAGAGAAACATTTTAGCAAATCTTCTCAAGAACAGCAGGGCCATGACTGATTTAGTCATATCAATATGCAAGGATCTTCCAATATTGCAAATTCAAGTTTGCATAATTCAGGGGCCTCAGAGGTTAGAGTACCCTGAAGCCATAATAGATATCAAAGTTTGATATGGAAATATGCAGGATGTACATGTAAATGAAAACAATTTCATTTTAATGTTAGCAGGAGCACACTAAATAATGTTCCTTGAAGATGTGTGGATTCAAGATTTTATTATGCCCCAATGACTAAAGTATGTTTGGGGGTGGGTAGGGTGATCATCTTGATTTAAATATTAAGGTTTTTGACCTGGTGACCAAGACCTTTGAATTTGACCTACTTTTAAAAAAATCTAACCTAGGCAATAATTCCTGAACTATTCAAAAAAATTCAAGCAATATCTGATGGCAAAAATGCTAAAAATTAAAATAACAAATAAAACAACATATTTATGATCAAAAACATGTAATTTCATTGAATTATAGTGGATCTGAAGCACGAAATCCGTCAAATCAGCTGAAAATGTTGATTCATGAATCTTTGTCATCCCGTTAGTAATTCTGGCTTGTAATCTCAGATGTGCATTGACCTCGGAGGTCACCAGTTCAGAAAAATGTGAAAGAGAGGCTCTGTGTATGTGTTAGATTTGTAAACAATATGGTAAATTTATAGCAAATTTCAATTGAGTGGCACATTTGTGTAATTTAATTACATTTTTACACTTTTAATACTTAAAGTCATTCATGACAAGATGTAATATTTTAAAACAAATGTAGTTACTTATGTCAATCTCCATGTTTGTATAACCTTGGTCTCAGTGCAATTCGATTATGTTCGACAATCATCATTCCCACGTGCGTGTATACGATGCAATGGCGGTTTATATGAAATACTCATTGTAGACTAATGCTCTCAAACAATATTCCTTTGTTTATTTTACTGTATTTTTTTTAAAGATCTTGGGAATTTTATAAGATTTACCGATAGGTTTTAATTGATGCATATTTGGATAGTTGAAAAATACTGTCAGTTACAGCTTGTTTTGCTTTAAGGCTAGGGCTTTCGTATTTTGTATAAAGATTCCTTATGTCAAAAAACTTCATTTGATATTATGATGTTTGATCTTGTAACCATGGTCTTGGAGTTGGGCCCAAATTTTAAAACTTCAGTCTAAAGTTTCAAAACTTTTATCTAAAGTTTTACCACTTTAATTTTTCACCTGCTCATGTCTTTAAATAGTAAGTGATACAATTTCATATTTAATATATGCATTCCTCATGACTAGACCTTTGTTTATTTATTTTTACATTTCATTTATATTCATTGGGATTGGTATCATGTTCAGATGGAAAGGCTGTAAAAGTAGGACATTGCTATAGAGGCAGTTGATCAAACTCTATCACTGATTGTGTAAAATATCACTTCATTAATTTAACATTCAAACTCATTAATCCGTGGCCGAGTGGTTAGAGCACTGGGCTCAAAATCACAAGGCCTCTCACCTTTAGTCGGTGCCGATTCGATTCTTGCTCGTGCCAATATATGTGAGACAGTTTGCCAGTTTACTTTTGAAATGTCTGTGGTCTCTTCCTGGGTACCTTGTATCTGGATTCTCTCCTCCACCAATAAAAACTTGATGCCACCAGATACTGAAAAATTGTTGAGTGTTGCGTAAAACAATAAACAATCAATCAATCATTAATCATAAAAGGGGGCCCTCAGTGGCCGAGTAATTAGAACATCGCGCTCAAAACCACAAGGCCTCTCACCTCTAGTCGGCGAGGGTTCAAATCTCGCTTGCACTGATGTATGTGAGAAAATTTGCCAGTTTATTTTCGGAAGGTTGATGGTCTCTACCCGGGTACATGGTATCTGGATTCTCTCCTCCACCAATAAAAACTGGACGCCACCAGATAACTGAAAAATTGTTGAATATGGCGAAAAGCAACAAACACAAACATAATCATAAAAGGAGCATACCAATGAAAATATATATCAAGTCAGTTAATCATGCAAGTTATTTTTCTGTAGTCATTAAGTGAAGTCTAATCCGTCAGCAGTCCTCAATGTATTACATTCCTACAGTCTGACTGAAATTGTGGGTATTCGAAATCGACTAGCTTTGAACAGGTGATAGTGAGTAGTATTATGAACAGAGTTCAGAAGTCCTTTATAAGTATTTAAAATGCAGATATGAATGTTGTATCAGTGTGTTGTTTTGTATTCCATTTACATGATTATTTGAATATTTCCACACATATTTTGTGCAAAGACAGTGATGCAAATTTGATGCACTTTGAAAAGCATGGCTGTTTTTTAAGACATCGAGCTTTCTCGAGAGCCTTCTAGTTATCTTACAGTGATCAGACCCAAATTTACTGTGTGGCATTTAGGGTATATGCTACATGTTTGTTTATGAATTGAATTTAAAAATTATAGAGTTCTGATTAAGACTATTTCATCCTTGATAAAAACGACTGTATGAACAACAAAACATCAAACTATTTCAATACTGGTAAACATGGTGATTTGGTTCCAATGTTTCAGTTCACAGTTCAAGGTCATACAACATCAAATGTACATTATCTTGTATATTACATCTGTCGATAGGGGCACTGATAGTGGATATGTTTAGCTCACCAGAGCTGAAGGCTCAAGTGAGCTTTTCAAATTAAAACTATCAATCGTTGTTGTTGTCATCGGTGTAAACTTTACATTTTCATCTTCTTCTCCAAAACCACTGAGCCAATTTCAATCAAACTTGGCAGAAAGCATCCATGGATGAAGGGGATTCATGTTTGTTCAAATGAAGGGCAACACCCTTCTTCAAGATAAGGAGGTAATAGCAAAATAGTGAAAAAATACTGACAAATTTTGAAAATCTTCTCCAGAATCAGCAGGCCAATGTCAATCAAACTTGGTACAAATCATCCTTGGGTGAAGGTGATGGAAGATTGCTCATATGCAGGGCCTTGCCCCCTTCAAAAGGGGAGATGATTGCAAAAATAGGGTGGAGTCATTTAAAATTTTTTTCAGGATCCACTGGACCAGTAAAGTTCAAATTTACATGGAAGCTTTCTTACATAGTGCAGATTCACGTTTGTTAAAATCATGGTCATTTTGCAGGTGTTTTTTTCTTTATGGACTTCGTTGTTTTCTTTTGGATGTTGTAATGATCTGTTCTCTCATAGACTGCTGCATTAGTTTAGTAGTGGAAAAATCGGTCCATTTATCTCTCTGTCTGCATATCCATCTCATGTATATTGAATAGTTATCCATGAAAAAATATTCCAAAGTTATATTAAGCATATCTTAAATATTCTGATTAACACTCTACTGCAGAATATATAGTCTTCCATTTACATTAATTGCTCTCAAGAAAACAGTTTAGTTTTCTGTGATCACAAATTCACTATTTCACACCAAACAATGTGCCCTGAGGGGTATTAGTCCCATTAGAACAGTTCTAGTTTGTAATACATATATATATATATATATATATATTTATATATTTATTTATTTTTTTTACAGACATGAAAATGGTAGAATGCAGAATTTCCATATGTAAGAAAGAAGATCATTGAAAGTGGACAGGATACTTCAGCACGCTGAAACAGTTGAGAATCAAACATGGCCCCAGCAGTGGCGTTTCTTAATGTTCTCTGGCTTCTATCGACAGTCAAGGGACAAAACAACAACCAGTTTGAGACAATTTTTACAGTTCCTCTGTCACATTTTCCTCTTGAGAATATCGAGTTTGATCCATGGAGTAATAATGACAGCTTTGTGAGTGGGAAAAATATCCTTTACAAGTTTATTACACAGGATGGCAACATGACAAGTAATCCAGTGAGAAAAATGTTGACTTGGCCAAAAAATGACTGCTCTAAGAAAGGCCTAGATAAGAAGTTCTGTGGTGATGATTACAACTCTGTGATGGTAATAACACCAGATAGATTCATCACTTGCAGCACATTATATGGAGGACTGTGTATCAGTCGCAATAAAACATCTTTGAATGAAACTTTAAACAGTGGTTCAAACATAAAATTGGTGTCAGAGGCAGATGCTTCAGCAGTTGGTACATACTTGAATGTTACTTTAAATGGAGGTGCCAGTAAAGGTGTCTTGTTATTTGCAAAAGAGAACACAGAATTGCCACTGGCGCAGGACAAATTAGATAGAGTTGCAATCTTTTCTACTTCAACAAATCTTTTAGGGAAATCTTTTGTCTCTGGTTTGGGAGAAGGAGACATATTTGATATATTTTTGACATCACAGAAAAAAGACTCTGTCAGACTGGACTTTAGAGTTGTACTGGAGAATGACGATTTTGTTTTTCTGTTGGTGAATCAGAATTCACAGGCCAAACTAATAAAAATCTGTAAAACCATAGATAATGATAAGCCAAAGAGAGTCTATGAAGACATTCCTTTAACATGCTCTGACAAAAATGGCAACCATTTCCCTCGTGTTGTGCATGGAACTTTGGTATATGTATCTGGAAAGAGATATCTAGTGGCCCTCTTCATGAATTCCAAAGTTTCATCAGCCATTTGTGTTTATGAAGAAAGTGAGATCTACGAGGCATTTTTGGAATCCAGGATAAACAGATATGGATGTCCACCAAATCATCTCAGAGACGCAGATAAAGTATTTGAAAATTTAGCAGGTGATCTAAAGTCTGAGAAATGTATCAACATTACTGGTAAAGAGGTATGGTAACTAAAAGTCTAAGTACAACAATTCATTGAAAATGTATGCAGTTTATTGCTATATTGTGAAAAATAAAGTCCGACAGAAAAAGGCAGTCTTTATTTTTGAAAGTGCATCAAAGAAGTTGCATGGCAGTTTGATGTACATTATTGTACTTTAGACTATAATTATATTTACAGATTGTTCCTGGTACCTTTGCTGCCATGAAAACAGAAAAATTCTGCAATAATATCTCACTACCCCACTTTGCTATCATTGTGGGATTGTTAGCACTGAATAGAACTGCTGTGTTCAACTCCACAAAGCTGTACACCGTGGTGGGGAGCACTGTCGTAAATGACTTGGTTACTCTATACATTGGGACAGAAGACAGCTTTGTTGTGAAGGTAATTGCTCTGAATACAAATTTGTTAAGCAATTTGAGTTCCTGAATGATGTTTTGAAGAATACTATAGGAATTTTTAAAAACATTTTTTGGAAGCATGCATATATATATTGTCAAATTTACCAGAGATTGTAGCTCTAGGAGATGACAATTAATTAAGCTTCTTCAGACCCTTGTGCAGTGAGTTATGTGAATGGATCTGAGGATGTCATTTTTAATCAGATGAGGTACTAGTTTAGTAGATTTTGACAGGATGACCACAGATTTAGACAAATTGGTGAACAATGCATTAAACATGGAGAGAAAATTAATATACTAAGGTATAAAAAATTTGTTAGAATCAGTCATCAGATATATGTTGATTTGCATGTTGTTAACATTTTATTTAACACACAATGATGTGATTAAGGACATGCAACATTTCTGACATTTTTTCTCAATCTCTACCCAGAGTTATCTTTCCTTACACTTGCACATACCTCTGTCAAGGTCTCAAAATTGACAGTGTAAAAAATCTTTAAAAATCTTCTCCAGAACCACAGGACTAATTTCAATCAAACTTTGTACAAATCATCCTTGGGTGAAGGGGATTCAAATTTGTTCAAATGAAGGGCCATGCCCCCCTTCAAAGGGGAGATAATCACAAAAATGCTCAAACATGGTGGGTCATTTAAAACTCTTCCTCTCAAGAACTAGAGGGCCAGAAAAGTTCAAATTTACATGACAGCTTTCTGATATAGTCCAGATTCAAGTTTGTAAAATTCATTGCCCCCAGGCCACAATAGAGGATCAAAATTTTACAAGCAAATATATAGGGGAAATCTTTAATATGGGCCAAGGTGACTCAGGTGAGCTATGTGGCCCTGGTCCTCTTTTTGAGAAATGTTGTGCATGTCCTTAAACCTTTGAATATTTACATAAAGATTGTGAGATCATGTGAACTATGCCTGTGAAAACAATCACTTGTGACCCGAGTCCTATAGATGGTGTGCACCCACCCACCACCATTTTTGGGTCAGAATTCTTTGGGGGGGGGGGGGGGGGGGGGGGAAATGCTCATAGTATACAAATTGTAACTCGTCAACAGATGGAAACTGAATTTTAAGAACCAATTACCCATACTTTAAAATTTCATAACACTTTGATTTAGCAATGCCAGTTTGTGTCTGAATTATTCCAACTTGAACATCAGAAATATTATTCAAGTAATTTCACCCTCATGTGACGTATGTCATAAGATTTTGCAAAATTAATGTTTTATTTAGATTTATGCATAAGAACATAAATTTTGTTGGAATTTTTTCTGATAGTTATTGTAAAAAATCTCGTTAAAAATGAAATATTTCAGAAGTCGTAAGTTATGTATGAATAATCCCCATGTTTTAAAACATTGAATCTAAGGGAAATAACTTTGTTTTTATTGACTTCTTCATCAAGTCCATTATGTGATAGATTTCCTTTATTTTTAACAAATGTTTTGTATATTTTATAAAGAAATAGTTTCATGAAAATGTTATGAATACTATTATATCAGTTGTAACCAGTTTTAGTGAAATTCTGATAATGCTGATGAGATCTGTGTAATATGTATGTCTCACATCTTAAAAAAATGTAATGACATTTATTTCATTTGATAATTTATTAGTTTTAACTCTAATAAATGGAAATAATACACTTTCTATACTTTTATTGGATGATAATGCGAGTATGGAGTTACCTTAAATAGAAATATTAATAATATTCTTACATGTAATATTATTTGAAGATAATAAATTTATAGATTATTATCTTCAAGTTTTCACTTTGGATGGAGACCCTATTGAATACCACGTGATATCTACTCATGAGAATCAATCCGATATTTTAACCTCAAGGTGTTGGTCTCCAGTCTTTAACTATGTAGTATTGTTTATTGATTATTACAGTAGATTTGACTCAGATGGACTTTGTGGGCCATGAGTAGTACGAATCTCAATTCAAAATGATGTCAATTAATTGCATTTCAGGTCAAAATCTGACTTTTAAAGAAATGTATTTTTGTATGAAAAAAAAACAAAACAGTTTTTTTTAGCTGATAGAATTGCATGTTTTTGCTAGATTTTTCTGGACCCATCCGTGCCTTCAGCACTTGAGCTGGAAAAACTAAGAATGCCAGACAATTCCAAGGTTAAGGCAGTCAGAAATATACAAGGAAACTTATATGTCATGTCAGAAAACAAGGTACTTGTATTTTATATTTGCATGATGTATTAATCTTTATAGATTTATTATTCAAGGTCCATAATTATGTATTAGTGAAGTTATCAATTGTAATTTCATAAAGTATAGGAACACTGAGTCTTGTTTAGAGTCATTAATGTAGTATTCGTCTGCTATGAAGCCTTTAGCTTGGTTCACATTGGTTGTTGTTTCTGTGAAAGTATTGGTCTTGTGAAGATTGTACCAAAATGAAAATGAAATGACCATTGATGGCATGATGGCAGATTTGAGATCGTACAAAGCTGGACTATCTAATTTTAAAATTGCCATTATACTGCTTACAGTCCATTTTAAGAATAAATGAACAGAAGTTGTTGATTAATAAAGATTGGTCTATCATTCTGAAGTTTATAGTACAAGAAGTAAAAATTTCAAATACTACATCAGATATGTACAATGAATTACTTGTAAAGAACACATTTTTGAGAGAGAATTTGCTAAGTCCTACTGAGCATCACGTAGGTATTAATTCTACTTGCACAGCTCTTTTAACGTTCAGGTGATATTTCATGCAGTTAGGGAGGAGGATGCATGTAGAATATAGTATACTTGACCATACTCATTGTATTTTGCAGATAGTAAAATTGCGCCAAGAAAAAAATTGTGCACAGTTTACCAATGATTGTCAAAGTTGTATGGGGGCTAAGGACTCCCAATGTGGATGGTGCATCTCAGCGTTTAGGTAATTAAATATTTTCTAGCAACATGAATTATAAGAATGTATCTCAAATGTGATACTGCATTGCATTCTGAGAGATCAATATAAAATGACATGAAGTGTAATAACTACTTGTTAACGTATTGTAATGTTCAGATTGGTATGTATTATTCATTTCTTTTGAAGATTCTTTCAGTGGCAGTAGGTGTGTAAGATAAAATAGTTTATAAGGTAGCTGAAAACAACAGCTGACTTGAAGTATTCTGCTATCATAGTATTAAGTAAATTAGAATTAAGTTATCTATTAATAAATTATTAAATTTCTGTAATCAAATCCCCCCCCCCCCCCCCCCCAAAGTTTGGCATCTTCACTAGTCAAGGGTTATTGATTTGTCACCTCGCATTTGAGAAATGTCTTTATCAAAACGTTGAGCTCGTCATGTGTTTTCTGATTGGTTCCACACAGAGAATGTAGTTCTATTTATAACAACACAAATGAAAATATGTAAATTTATACATCCAGTTGTGGCTATTTCAAGTACTCAAAAAGATTAAACATCTTCAACAAGACGGTTTCCAAACTTGATTTACCATCTATAAACGTATTAGCGGCACAAGCAATTACAATCGGACATGTTTATCAACACAGCAGTATGAGATCACTTTCCCATCTCCATATTCAGGTAGGCTATTGTCATCTGTGTCCATGTACAACAAAACAAGTTTACAGAGCAGTCATTTATTTTAATATCATTTTTAAATTGTAATTTGTAAAACTTTTACAAGGCTGAACTTTTACCATTGGCTGATTCAAAAAAGACCAAATGGGTGGAAATGACAATAAAGATGCAGCGATTTCATTGGATGTTTTATTTATAGCAGATTACATAATGGTCTGATGAGCCTGACTTTTTGATAGTGACATTCGTCAAAGATTAGTGTGAGGTGACGAATCAATAACCCGTAACTTGTGAAGGTGAAAGTTAGCAGGTATACTGGAATCACTTTGCTCATCCGTGCATCCGACATGATTTATCCAGAGTATATCTTTAACACCGATGAACAGATTTGATCACAACTTTATACATATCTTAAAATGAAGTTGTGCACCTACTGTTTTGATTGAGATTTTTAGGTCATCTGAGTAAACTCAGGTGACCTATTGCAGTTGGTCTGCTTCTGTCATCATGTGTTGTTCATTGTGCGTTAACAATTGAACATTTTTTACTGCTTCTTGATAACTACCATTCTAATTCTTTTCAAATTTGGTATGAAGCATCTTTGGGACAAGGCGGAGAGAAATTATAAATTTCAGGACTCCTGTCCCCTAGGGGCCTTAGGGGTAGGGCCAAAAAGTGACCAATTTTCAAAAATCCTCTTCTCTAGAGAGGCACATCTGCAAGAAAAACTAAATGCAAGTAATATAGAGCAGGAGGACTTCTACCAAAATTGTTAATTCCATGATTCCCATGGTAGAGGTTCTAACGCCAGGTTGGGGCCAAACTTGGTATATGGTATTTATGTGTAAAACATTTAAAATATATCTTCTTTAATGCTATTGATACCAAATTGAAACTAAATGGATATACAGAATGACAAAATTTAACAAAATTGTAAATTTCATGATCCCCGTGGTAGAGGTTCTTACCGCAGAGCAGGGCCAAACTTAGTATGTGGTATTTATGGGTAAAACATTTTCAAAGCATCTTCTTTAATGCTGTTGATTATTATTGATTGGTTGATTATTATTTTGTTTTACGTCCCGTAGAGAATTTTTCACTCATATTGAGACGTCATGAGTTGTAGGTGAAGTACCACAAATTTAGACCTATGCTTAGCGCTCAGGGCTGTTGCAGTGAGGGTTCTTTAACGTGCCAACGCATGCTGCGACACGGGACCTCCGTTTTTAAGATCATATCCAAAAGATCCGTGATTCACACTTCTAAATGCCGTGCGTTTGGCGAAGGAGCAATCACCACTTATGGTTACGTCTTAGGTTTGATGTAGCCATGGCATGAGTGGGGTTCAAACTCACGACTTCCTGGTTACAAAGTGAACACTCTAACCACTGAGCTACCGCTACTGGTTAATATGCTGTTGAAAACTAAATGGATATTTAGAATAAGCAGGTAGCCCTTTACCAAAATTGTAATTTCATGATCCAAGGGGTAGGGTTTCGGTATGAGCTTAGGTCTAAATTGTCATTGATTAAATATGTTAACAAATGAACATTTTTAACTTCTTGATATATACTGTTGTGTTTCCTCTGAAATTTGTATGAAGCATCTTTGGGACAAAATGGACACAAATTGTAAATTTCAGGGTTCCTGCTCCCCTAGGGCCATAGGTGCAGGGCAAAAGCTGTTGGGATAAGAGGAATGTAAATTGTGAATTTATGTTCATAGCTTCCCCAGGGCCTCATGATTGTGGCCAAAACTGCAAGGAAAAAGGCAAAAGTTTTAAAAATCTAAAACCAAATGCATGGTTATTATGTCCATGAAACTCTTTATCAAAATTGCGAAATTCATTGCACCTTGGTCACGGAAATATGTACTGATTTAAATGCTTCAAACTTCATCTTTTGTTTTGTTGTAATTGAATGGGAATTGTATGCATATTTAGAAAGGTCATAAAGCTGTGCACAAACTACTCCAGATTGAGGCAGAAATGCAAATATGAGACTTCCAGACAGGTAACCATTAAGGCATGTGGGTCTCTTGTTTTCTTTATTTATTTATTTTGTGCTTGCAGATGTACAAAGAAGCCTGATTGTGACGGAAGCAGTAGCTACTGGCTACCATCTGTGAAGAATCAGTGTTTAGACCTTCGTTTTGGAAATAATGCATTAAGTTTGGCGATACATCTTAAGACCGGTTTGGTAAAAAAACAATTAATTGAATTTTTTATACGCTCATCAAAGATGGGAAGTATTGTGTTATGGCATTTTTGTCCATCCATTACCTCTCTCATGTCTGGTGCATAACTTAAATACTATGAGGCCAAAATCATCTAATTTTGTCAGCGGATTCATCTTGGGTAGAAAATGGGTCACATTTTCATTTTAGGTCACTGGCATTTTGATTAATATGATATGGCCAAATATGACAAAATCCTGTCCAACTGTTTAGTGTGATGGTGGTTTAATACAATGTTGCAGTGTATTGTGATGTTTTTTCAAAACACAAAACCTTTTCTTAATAAATCAAGTTTTTTCCATATCCTGCAGGCACTTCCTTTTTATGGGCTTCTAAATAAAGCAATAAGATATGTGCATTTAAGTTTTAACATGACTTTGATGACACTGTATAGCTAAGATAGTTAACTAAATCAATATTTACTCAAATGATGTACAGGAGAAAAAGCGTATCATTTTATATTAAGTTCTAGGGGGCCTCTGTGGCCAAGTGGTCAGAGCATCACGCTTAAAATCATATGGCCTCTTATCTCTAGTCAGTGCAGGTTTGATTCTCACTCATGCCGATATATGTGAGAAAATTTGCCAGCTTACTTTTGGAAGGTCAGTGGTCTCTTCATGGGTACGTTGTATCTAGGTTCTCTCCTCCACCAATAAAAACGGGACACCACCTTGAAAAATTGTTGAGTGTGGTGGAAAACATAATACAATCTATCAATATTAAGTTCTTCATTGAATCTTCTTGTGTATATGCAGATACAATGAATCAATTTAATCAATAAATGCAACACCGTATAAAAAAAAAGACCACTTTTGAAATTCGTAGCCTTAGGACTGTGTGTGGTGGTTTGTTGTTTTTTAATTGAAATATAATTTTACGAGATATGAATTAAGAAAGATAATGAAAAAGTGTTAGCTATTAAAATCGAAATCATAAAAAAAAGAAACAAAGAAAAACCTACTCTATAACATAAGAACAACACACGGTAATAATGTAGAGCAATGTCAGGTGCTATGTTTCAGATTTATTTTATTGTAGTTTTATTTAATGGGAGTGTTGATATGGTTACAAAATACTAATAATGATTTCACATCAGATTTGGCTCCCACCAGTGTTTGGCCCCGAACCTACTGGGGGTCCTAATCTGACTCTCTGTCTCTCAATTTTACCATGCCTTATCCTAAACTGAAATCCTAGGTCTGCCCATAGTAATTGTCTTTGAAGTTAAAACCCTGGACTTGATTATAACATTTTAAAAAAAAATTGGATCTTTGATTCATATACTCATTTTAAAATTGATTTCTTCATCCTCATGACTTTTATTTCATTTATAGATATATTCCTGTTACTTATCCATCCTTTTAAATTCTACTTAAATACATCTGTATTATTTATTGGGGATCTATTTAATTATTCAAGTTTAATCTTTATAATATAGTCATGTTCATTAACAATTTGCTAGTCCATTCATGTTTTTCTTTTTTAAGTTATCCTTATGTTTTTTATTCACTCACACTATTTATCTTTTCGTATATTTATGTGTCAGTTTATTTATTTGATTATTTATTTTATCTACAATATCTGTATATTTGTTCATTAGCATACATGTGTGTTGATTTCTGTGTATCTTTTTCTATCTACTAGTATGTATATCTATTTTTTTTTTTTTTTGTATCAACCTGCATGTATAGACCTCTAGTTTTATTTATTCATGTTTATTATTTATTTATTCATCTATTCATATTTTAAATCAACCTATTCATATACATATATGTATTTATACTACTTTTTATTTTATTTTTAAAAATATGTATATACAATTTAATTATTTTTATTGCTTTTCATTTCTAATAACACTATTCCCTACTAAAAACTTATCCTTGAAAATCTAGTAGTAACAGTATTATATATTTTGATTAAAAATTCCCCATAGGGCACCCCAATATGAAGCTTGAAAGAGTTGCCTCCCGTTAGTTTTTCCCATGGTTACAGTAAACTACAGAGCTTGTTACTGTTAAAAAAATTATAATCAATATAACTATATTTTAGTTAGAATATTGTTTATTTTAAATGAGGGCAAGTCCCTGTGAGTAAACTTCATTTCTTTTGGAGAGCAGACTATTTCATCATCAGTGCGGATGTTTACTATAGAATCTAAAGTGAAGTAAATGCTGAATCCATCTAATATTAGAATGAATTACCAAAGCAAAGTCTCAAAATTTCACAGCATTCAAATCTATTAAGATACCCATGAAATACTGATATGATCTATTTTTATCACATTGGAAATTCCCTATTTTCGTTCATTAGAACTCAAAACAGATGTGACAATCTATATTAACTTTGAATAAACTGCTGTATAATTTCAAACATTACAAAACACAATAATGTTAAATTTCATGCCCAGTTCTATCCCTCAAAATGGTAATCCAGAAAGCTATAAGGCGAGTTTCAAAAATAAAAACTTATCAAATAAAATATGGCATCACTCGTGAACCAACACAAAACTAATACATGATATTTCTTAAATAATGATTTTACTGTATATAAAATTTCATCATGGTTCAAGTGTGACAACAACAAAAATTGATAAATAAAGTTGAGAATTTCTATTTATTATAGGTATTTCTGCCATACCACATCTTGTTTCAATGCATATAATTATGCTTATGCTGTTTCCGACATAAAACTCGATATGAAACTTAATAGTATAACTTCTAAATCAAAGTCTGGCTAAGTTTTGTTACATAGATATCAATTTTAATTTTCAAGGATTGACAAGGCCAAGTCATGCAAATTTGGCTATAGTTCTTTGGCAGAAAGCATCCATGGGTGAAGGGAATTCAAGTTTGTACAAATGAAGAGTCAGATCCTTTTCCAAAGGGAGACAATAGCGAAATAGTAAAAATGCACTGTCAAATTTTAAAAATCTTCTGCTCCAGAACCACTGGGCCAATTTCATTCAAACTTGGTACAAATCAACCATAGGTAAAGGGGATTCAAGTTTGTTCATGTGAAGGGGGGAATAATTACAAAAAATGCAAAACTATTTAAAAATCTTCTTCTCAAGAACCACTGGGCCAGAAAAGTTCAAATTTACATGGAAGCTTCCTGACATAGTGCAGATTCAAGATTGTTAAAATCATGGCCACCCTGGAGTAAGGTAGGACCACAATAGGGGATCAACATTTTACATGCTAAAATGTAGGAAAAAAATCTTCTTGAGAACCACTAGGCCAATGTTATTGTAACTTGGTACAAATAATCCTTGGGTGAAGGGGATTTTAGTTTGTTCAATGAAGGGCCATGCCCCCTTCAAAGGGGAGATAATTACAAAAGTGTAAAAATAGGGTGGGGTTCATTTAAAAATCTTCTCAAGATCCACTGAGCCAGAAAAGTTTAAATTTACATGAAAGCTTCTTGACGTAGTGCAGATTCAAATTTGTTAACATATAGCCCCTGGGGAATGGTGGGGCCACAATAAAGGATCAAAGTTTTACTTGCAAATAAATAGGGAAGACCTCTAAATATCGGCCAAGGTGACTCAGGTGAGCGATGTGGTCCATGGGCTTCTTATGTATTGTTTGCAGTACTCTTTTAATCCTTGTGGCACAAGTGTAATGGTTAGAGATGATCTGATTTTCATTAACAGTTAGAGAGAACCTGGTGTTAATTAGATTGCTTGTGGCACTACCTTTTGATGGATGCAGGTGAAAAACAACAATACTTGTAGGGCTTGGGGACTTTCAGTACTCCTTATATATAAATCCTTATCAAATCCTTCAAGAGGTTTGAAGAAAAATAATCCCACTCCTTTTTTGCAATCTTAAAAAATTCACGAAAAATCCAGAACGTTAAATTAAATTTTTCAAAAAGTTCTGTAGCCAAAATATTGCCAATTCTCTCACTGCCCTGCAAATGTTAAAAATAAGAAATATTGATGCATCATGACAAACTAAAAGAGAAAAAATGAATGAATTCACACCATTTTGCACTTAGTTATCTCCCTGTACTTGAAACCCTAACCTTGAAGGTCAAAGCTGTGTGACATAAATGTTAAGGTCATATCAATGTCAGATTTGTAACACTTGAACTTCTTAACATGCTACACTTACATGTATTGCATGCTTTGCTATAGGACATTGATAGATATGTTAATCTTTAAGTATCCTACCCACAGAGACATTATTTGTGATGTGCAATTGTTGTTTTTTTTTGTTTTTTTTTTTCCAAAAATATCTTTTGATGCAGTAAATGTATAATGATACAACTTTGATGTTGCAGAAGAAGAACATAACAGTCAGCTTTATTCCACAAGTTGATGTAGTGCAGGATATGAAATGTGATGTCGATGGGACAAAATTAACTACATATATAGAAAATGGATCTATCAAATGTTTGATTGACCTGTCAACTGGGAGAGAAGCTCCTAAATGTAAGTCAGTGATTGTTAGGTCAGCTGACTCACTCAGAGTCCTTTATTATCTTTTCAAGAACAACAGGTGTGCAATGTCATGTAATGTTGGTTCGAGGTTGTACATTCCATGACCATAAGAGACTTTCCATGGGGAAAGACAAATTTCAATTCTAAAGTTCAAGTAAGATTGTGTATCAGTGTTTTTTCTAATATTTTCTGAGGTAATACCAGACAACGATATATTCTATCATTTGAAGAGCTTATTTGAATTTTCCATGCATCTTTTAGTTTCAGAAGGGAATGCTTCACTTCAAATAACGATGAACAGTAGACCAATTGCAGTCAGGGATATTTTGTTTTATACATGTTCTGCATTTGAAAGGTATGTACATGTTTTGAAATGTATCCAATTTGGATATATTTAGGTCACCTGAATGATGATCTATTGCATTTTGTTTTTGTCCTGTCATCAACATTTGAACATTTTAAGAGCCATTTTCTGTAAGCATAAAAATTTTCACAATAGTGACGGAAAGGTCACCTCACTGATTTTGCTGAAATTTGAGACATAGTGATTATTTGATACCCCTCTCATAGAATTTGGTACCAAAATTTGTTGCTGAGGTACCATTGCCATGGTAACAAGAACACCATGAAAATGGCTCCAAAGATTCTTTAAAAAGTGCTATTTTGGTCTGTTTTCTGTTTAAAAAATAAATAAATTTTACTGGTGTACAAATTTCTTTATTACTCACTTAAAGATTTAGGTTAATTATAACAAAAATAGGATAAAACATTATTAAACTAATATTGGATTATCAAGTGTTTTTAGGTTGAAAATTCAATGTTTTGACATTTTGGCTATATTTGGAAAAAGTCAATTTTAGGTCATTTTATGACATTTACAGAAAAATGCACCAGCAGAAATCTATGAATGTTATGCATGATTTAATTCACCCCCTATTGTGTAAAATATTAAAAATTAAAAAATGTCATATTTTGCTAAATAAAATTATATGGCTTCAAAATTGGTTGCCATGGTAATACATTGGAACCTCATTTTTACATTCATGGTTTGTTATATTAGAATGCTTATAACGTTAGAATATTAAAACACATAACCATTTCTTAACAAACCTATGTAAAATGGACATGATTACTGTGTTATCCCAAGATGCAGGGATGTAGTATTACCTGGTAAAAAAAAGTCTGATAAAAACGTAATAAATCCCAACATGATGACATTTGATTAAGATAATCAACCTATAATTAGTATGTTCACACACAGTGATTGGGCAATAGTTAAAACCCTCTGGTGACATCATAGAAGAACATTGTATTTCTGGTAAATTTGTGTAGTCAGTGGGAGGTTTCACTGCTGGTAAATAAAGTTGAGGCACACTGATCACAAATTAAAAAGTTTTTATTTTTACAAGCAGCGGCACTAGACATATGACATTAACACTGTATCGTCACATGCACATGGCTCTGCAATAAAGTGTGCAAGACATGGATCAACACTACAGTTTCACGTATTGCATTGTGTTATTTTAAAGCTGTTTAATGTCCGATGTTTATTATTTTTTGTACAAAATTACTTTATAGATGAATTAGTTAAAAAGTTATAAACTTTCCCTTAATTACATGCTTGAAAACATTTACATGTGAAAGAAAAGAGTGAGAAGATTATTTAAAAAGTAAAAATATGGTGAAGCTATATTTATACGTTCAGTCACTTAGGCATCTATAAATAGCCCCACGCGCATGGTGAATCTCAAAATGATATAGATATAAATTAGACGATACTGTCTAGAGCTTAAAACAACGCAATAAGGTAAATATACGGTGAAGCCATATTTATACGTCCAGTCTGTTTGGCATCTGCACATGGGAGAATCCCAAAATGATATAAAATATAATTCGGATGCCACTATCTAAAGGAGATGAAAGAGCGTAAAACAACGAATTACGAAGAGGTATTTGATATTTGTATTTCTCTTAAACTTCTGGTGCATTACTGTAGAAACAAAATACACAGCTTTACACAATAAGACTACCCCTGGCCTGCAGCAAGTCTGAACTGAACACGCGACTGTCACTGGATTTGCATTAAAATGGCTGAGTGATGATTGTTAGTAGACACTGATTGAAAACCAAATAATTCTGGTTAAAACTGGTGAAATAATGTATGCCATATCGTACAACCTCATTAATACATACGTGTAGTAATTTAACAAGTGTTTTTACCAGATGGACAAAATTTGTCGAAATTCAGACCATACAACTTTAATGAAATAGAGCTAAACTATACAAATATAGCCCTTTCGTGAGGTCGATCCATAGATATATCGACTTCACAGAAAAGCATATCGACCGAGCATGAAGTGGTTTTCCACATCATTTTGATGTTTACAGAGAATGACTCTAATGGGTAAATTTTAACAATAAATGACAAGCTTATAAGCATCATTTGGGTAAGGTAACAAAATAATTTTCATGGCCAAGGTGTAAAACCTAACCAAAAGAGAGAGAGAAAGAAAAAAAAGAATTATATGATGTTATCTTTAAAAACTTCAATTACTCGGACACATCTAACTGATAAGCTATGTGTATAATCGTGGTGAATAAAGGAGTCTTCTAGGCAAGGTCTGGAAATTCAGGGCTGCTAAGACAGAGCCCTGTGGTGCATAAGCTAATAGCTCAGATAGTGAAAGTGATCTGCTTTTTAAACAAATAGCACAATGACATGCATGCTAAAAATCATGGCCTTTTTCAGGAACATCAATTTTATGGCCCAGGTAATGAAAATGTATGATTAAATGTTTGAAAATCTTCTTTTCTCCAGAAAATTGAGCACATAAACTGGATACACTGTTAAACTAGGCATTGTGGCCCTTACAAAAATTATGAAAATTGCCAATATCTTTGTGTTGAACTTGCTTATTAATTTGTACATTTGTTTAGTTTTTGTACAAGATTTAAATTGCATCTCTTACGAGACTTAGGTCAAATGAGCACACTCAGATAAGCTATTACAACCTATTTTTGTCTTCATGCATTAACATTTGAATATTTTTTAACAAATGCTACTTTGTGAATTTTTACCATTTTTTGAGTTTATCATCTATACAGTAAAAATAACAAATTTGAAATATTTTATGGCCCCTGCTGAGCCAACACCTAAAACAAATATTTGTAATGCGATTTTTGAAAAATTTTCATGGACGTCACGCATCAAAACTTGACTGCACAGTGATAATAAGAATAGAGAGCGCTACTTAGTATGAGATTGAGGAGTTCATACTCCTTGGGTCAGGGTTTTTAAGTCTGGCTTTATGGCTCATATAATGAAAATGGATTTCATATATTTCTTTTAAAATATTTTCTTTGAGTCTTAGGCATTAGACAACCAGTTAAGTACATAGTAATAAAAAGCAGAGAAGCCTCGAACAGATTTGTGAAATTTATAGTCTCTGGGTCCAACATTCTGACTTTCCAATGTAGTGAAAATGCGGCATTTCCTCATGGATACATGGATGAGGGTTCTATTTCTTTAAAAATATTATTCTTACATCCACGACATAGCAACAAAGGATGGGAAGGAGTCAGTATTTGCCAATGTAATGTATCCATTTTCTACATATTCAAAGTTGATTGTGCCCCTCCCACTTTTTATGGTAGTATAAAAATGGTAGTGGAATAGTAATATTTCTGCTGAATTGCTCCCCCCCTCCCCCCCCCCCCCTCCCACTTTGAAAAGCAATGCTACAGATCTATACTTGGATTACCAGCATTCCATGAGAAAGATACATTCAGTACTAGTTTAGACTGAATATATAAATCGACTTTGAAATCAGAATTTCAATTCCATGTTTTCAAATCATCTGAAATGATCCTGCTCGTACGATGATAGAGCTATTAATTCGATTTTACAGGGGAGTCTGTGCTGAGTTGGTATCTGCCCAATGCATTGTGATGTCAATTGCTTTGACTGTAACAGATGAAAATCATGAATGGTGTATATTTCATTTCGTATCTGTTATTTTCCATGGTCTTAAAAATGAATCCTGCCAGAGAGGTTTCTATTAAAGTAGAAAAACTTGTGACCCCTGATCAGGGATGCAGGCTCCAAGATTTGCCTGTGTGGATCATGTCATAGTAAAAGAAGCGCTTTATCTTTTAGAAAAAAATCATCCTTATACCCCAGAACATCTGGTACAAAAACTGGCTGCGTATAGTTGTAACTAATTAGAGGCTTTTGATCAAATAGTGAAGATGAATTAATTTGAAAAGTCTTCTTTTAATTGCTCTTGATGGTATAGCAAAGTTATGTGCATTGTAAATGGTCTTGGCTAACACAGGTGATATATAGAAATAACTATGTCTGTGTTGCTGTTTGTCTCTGTCCATCCACAATATGCCCATTAATTTGTCTGTGGGCCAAACTTTGTAAAGGGGCGTTAGAAACTGATACCTGGTGCCATTGCAGCTTATTACCAGAAAATGTGTAATGCTATGAATGAAGGTCATTTCGCAAAAGACAAGGTCACTAATGAAAATACAGTTAGACCAGTTACAAAGAAGCTCTGCTTATTCTTACATACAGTTGCTTTGAATGTTTTGTATGATATTTAGTATTAAAAGAATCAACCCGTGAATTTGAAATGGACATTTTACTTTGAATGAATGAGTCAATTAACAATTGACATGTTTGTGTGTTTTGTTTTCTTTTCTGAAAATTAATTTTTGTGACAATTAAGCAGAAAATGAAGTATGTGTTTATATAATCTAAAAGCATTAGTTAAAGTCGTCAAGTAATACAATATAAATAAAATGTAAATAGCATCTGTATTTCTTGTGACAGCTGCACACATACACCCCCCCTTTCCCTCTGTGATATAATGCCACCCAAGTTAATATTGGTTTTATAACGGGATCATTGGATGTATTTTAATTATAAACATCTCGTATTTCTTTTGCAGTTGTGGTACGTGTATAGGAAACAAGAACACCGAGTGTTACTGGTGCACAAAGAAAGCAATATGTGTCAGAGCAAGAGGAGACTGTAGCAGTTCGCAGGTGACTCTCGACGACTCGAACTTTGATTGATTGATTATATATTGTTTAACGTCCTGCTCAAGAATCTTTCACTCACGTGGAGATGTCACCATTGCCGGTGAAGGGCTGCAAAGTTTAGGCCTATGCTCGGCACTTATGGCCTTTGAGCAGGGAGGGATCGATCTCTCGAAGTGAAATCATGGTCCCGATTTTTTTCTCTATATAACTAAGCAAATTTACTCTCGGTCTCTCGAACGTCCGATCTCTCAAAGTGAAAGTTCGGTCCCATAACACTTATTTCATTGTTTTTCACTCCCGATCTCTGTAAGTGATGGTAACATATACCCATCATCACTCAAGCACATAATTATTTCCCCTTGGACATTACCTGGATAATAGTTCATGCCTGAGGTTAGATCAACTGTGTTAATTAGGTGTTTGTAAAGGGGATACAAAGACAGGTGGATAGTTAATTGTTATTTTGTCAATTTAACCCCCCACCCCCACCCACACCATGCACTTTGTTTTCGTTAGGATTCAATTAAGTTAGACTTAATTAATTAATTGAGAAAATAATTTAGGGACATGCCAAGGATCATTGTTATTTGTTAGCATCTGTGCTTTGCATAAAGTGACTGAAAATTTTAGCAATTGTGTGGTGGATTGTGCTCCTTGTAATTAATAACTGCGAAACTTTGTAATGAACAAAGCATTTGTCTTTTAAATGTATGTCTAAAATGAAAAAAAGAACAAAATACATAAACCTTTAGAAATCTCTTTAAAAAATAAATTTCTGTGTTAAAAATTCAAGTCAATTACATATACCTAAAAATATGAAGGACAGTATGTCAAAAGAATGGCAGGATATTGTAATATGCACTCCAGATGCTATAAAATCTGAACCATAATGTCGTACCATAAATTTCCGGATTTCCGTCAACTTTCAATCACTCACACTCTCGATCTCTCGAAGTTTTATCAAGGACCCTTGAACTTCGAGTTATCTCGAGTCTTCTGTGGTATGTTAAACTTTATACTGATCAGCTCATCTGGATTGTTAAGGGTGAATAACACAATGTTGCAGTTTATTCAAATGAAAGTATGCAATTCATTCATAAATAATTTTATGTCCCCATAAATGGGCATGTAACTTTTTTTCTGTTTGTCTATCTGTCATTCTCAAAAACTTTAACCTTGGCCTTAAGTTTTGAACACTTAGTGCTAAGGATTTCATATTTATTAATAATATGTATAAGATCTTTCTTTTGGTACCAAAAAATTTGACCTTGTGACCTTCACCTTGGTGTTTAACCTACTTTTGAATATCTTCAATCTTGGACATAATTTTTGAATGCTTATTAATAGGGCTTTCATACAGTGGAAAATAACGTAATATTGGGGGCAATGTAATAAATGCTTCAAGTGAATTCCAGTAAACCATCTCTTAGAATACATGTATTCTCCATAATAGAGAGGTGGGAGTAAATATTTTTTTTATTCTATTTTATTACATTTCCTTGTTTCAAAGACTTTCACATTCTATATTTTTACAACTTATCTTAAATGTCCATTTCTTCACATCCTTATCGTCTCTTTTCTTTATTACTAGTGTAAGATCTTAAACTTTGGTTATCTGCATTTGACAAGTGTATACCATAGATCATTATAAATAATATCGTCAGTTTTCTTGCATAATACATTCATATAAATTTCACTCAAGAACTCGTTTGCACTTGACATTTGTACATCAACTTTTATAAAAGTAAAAAAAAACCAAAAAAACAAAAAAACCATTTTTTATTGATAACTCTTTATTTAGCTTGATCTATTTTTATTAAAATAACACTATGCAATACGCGAAATAGCAGTATTGATCTGCGCCTTACACTTTTTTTTAGATGGATGTGCACATGACGACACAGTGGCTGGACTTTATATGAATGCTGCATGTCTAGTGCCATTGCTTATAAAAATAAGTTTTTAATTTGTGATCAGTGTGCCTTAACACAACTGTCCTGTAAAAATATGAGTCATTTCGTGCAGACTGCCCAAGCATCACTTAAATCTCTCAACAGAGTAGGAAATGTATGCATTTTAAAATACTCAAGGGTGCACTTTCAGCCGTGAACCCTAAAACCAGCCACAAGATGGGCCACTCAAATTTTATAGAGGAGGGATTATGTGACCCATGGGTCTTTTCCGTGGGATTAGGGGTAAAAATAAATTAACATATGTATTTTGATTATGACATGTTTGTCTCTCTTTTTACAGGATGGTATCAATTTGGTATGTATGATTGAAATTCTAATCTTCTTTAGGTCACCGGAGTCACGCCAGTGACTTATTATTATTGGTCTATGTCTTGCATCATTCATTAACAATTGAACGTTTTGAACATCTTTATAACTTACCTTAGAAATCTTTTCAAATTTGGTATGAAGCATCTTTAGAACAAGGGGGAGATATATTGTAATGATCAAGTCACATTTGATACAGGGGTTTGATATGAGAAAAACTTTGTATTGATCCCAAACTCATATATTTTAGCTCACCTGAGCTAGAGCTGTTTTAATCAGTGTTCGCATGACCGTTGTTTGTGGTGTGTATTCAAAGCATCTGTATTCACAAGCACATTGTCACACTCTCATTAGACTCACTTCAGAAGTCAGGACATGAATTAGATAAAGTGTTATTCTTCATTTAAACTTAAAAAAAAAAATCTTATTTAGGAAGAGCACATTGATTGTATTAATTTGATTTTCTTGAACAACAGGAAACATGCTGAAAAAGAAATAAAATTGCTAATGATATAATGATACAAAATTACCCTCACCCCGTAGTCATGATTACACAGTGCTCAATATCGGATGAATCAAGATTAAAACATTTGTGGGGATGTAAATTTTAAAACATCACTGAAACTAGGGGGAATATAATCTCATTTAACAAAAGAAATTTGAATAGTAAATAGTAATATATATAGTACTTATATACGAGGGCTGTTCGATATGTAATGTGTATTGTATAACAGCGTGATAATGCTTTGCATGATTTCATGGATGATGATTCTCTTGAATAGCTCTATTCAGTACCTTTCCAATGGAATAAACACAGCCTTTAGCTTCACATAGTTTTTAAACTTATAGTCATTTCAATAGAGCCAGTCATTGACCACTGTTGTAAAAATGTTTCTGAAATGGGTTGACAATACTGAAGAAATGAAAGCTTATATAAAAGTTTGCACAAAAATTGGTCATTCAGTAATGCAGATTTTTACTGAATTGGGGGAAGTTAAATGGGTCTGATAAGGTATCTTAAGAGAGTTCGTAGGTGGAGAAAGAAATTTCTGACTGGCACAGAGTCTGTCAAAGATGCAGCATAATCTGGCAGATCTAGCTCCATGTGACTTTTTCTTTTTTCCAAAACGTAAAAAGTTCTTATCTGGTTGTCGTTAAAAGTCCCAACAAGCCCTTGGCTCAGCTATCAGTCAGTGCCATAGAGGTCTACCTAAATCAGTATACCTTGACACATTTCAGAATTCCAACTGAGGAGAATACTTTGAAGGGATGTAATGTTCATTTCACTACTTGAGTTGAATGCATTTGACATATCGTACAATACACATTACATAACAAACAACCCTCGTATATTGAAAATAATTACTGGCATGTTACAATTACTTAATATTTCTTTTCAAAATTTTCGTGACTGAGTGAAGACATCACACAATGAAACAGAGTGATAATGATCATGAAGAGAGAGTGATCTATTGATATTGGGAAACTTGTGCTTAGTTTTATTGAGTTAGAAGCTAAGTGTTCCAAATTGCAAAATTTCTGGTCATTGGGTTAAAAATTCAATCTGCAAGATGGAGCTATAAGGAATATGTAGAGAAACACATTTGTTAGATATTGTAACCTACCCAGGGATAAGGGGTTGCTTGTGTATTTCTGAATTCTCAGCAGATATTCACTAACGTCAGGATAGTTCCAAAAATCATTTAAAGTCAATAAACAATATCACTCAGTCCCTCTGGTAAAGAATACTACAAACTTATAGTCAATATATTCTGTATTTTATTATGTTGGATAATATAAATTTCCTCATGTGGTGAACCCAGTGTACTATGACAGGCTTGTACGAGTACAAAATAGTATGCTGATTCTTCAGAAATATGTTTTGGTTGTCCAGTGTGGTAGATTTCTAACTAAGGTTTCACAATAATTATTACGTCTTGAATAATCTCACCTTAATTTCTTCTTTAAAGGTTTTTATATATTACCGCCGTACAACTTGTAGAAATCTGCCGTAATATCGTAGCGACCTTACGTATATCCTTCAGTTCTAAACCACATGACTGAAATTAACCAATAGATTTACGCCGTACTGGCCTCTAACCAATCAGTGACTTGTACGGTTGCATCAGTTCCCACACAAGTTCCCACACAGAACTACTTTTTCCATACAGGCTACCGTACAAGCACGAAAGAAATATTAATAGGTACAAACAATTATATCTAAGCAATAGACATTAGAAAGCTTGATTAGTTGATGTAGACAAGTAAATAAATATCCCAATATCTCGCACATGTGGACTAAACATGCTTTGTCTAGTGTGTGAATGAATACAGTTACTAACAACGTCACCGTAAACAAATATAGTTCCACCAGGTACAACTGGTTACATGTAGTATGTGATAAATGGCAATGAAGTCTCAATCTCAAATTATTAAAGAGAATTAATTTACATGTCTAAATGATTCGTATAGTAAATACTATCTCGCAAACATCGTAAATGTTTTCGTCACCAAATCGGAAATGACGACGAAGACTGCACTCATAAAAAGTGATGGCTGCCAAAATCATGAAATGTAAACATCCACCCGACATTCCCCGATATTATTACTATTTCTACACCTCATGAAATTATAACAGGTAATTAGAACCTGGAACATTAAAGGCAATACACATAAGTACATGATAATGACTTGCGATAGCTCCAAACTTAATTATCGGAACACATGAAGCATGTCAAAATGTACGGGAGCACCCGGAGGAAGTAAACATAGCAATACACAATACAGTGTCACAAATTATTACTGATCCAAACATGTTTAAAGTAAGAGACCTGGAACGGGTTACAATATCTTTTTTTTTAAAAATCTTTCAAATTGTTAGTGAGAAGCCTTGACAGTATAGCCATCAAACTATTGAATTTTGATGCATGATAGCACTGATGTGCTTATTCTGTTTCCAGGGGGAGATTATGAAATATGGCTGTATGTAATCTGTGATTTTTTTGAATTGGACCAAAATAAGTATCTACTTACTTACTCACTTAGAACTAAAATAACAGAAACGGTATTCTAAAATATGGTTTAATTACTGTTGCTATAAAAATCTTTTGATCTTGTTGCAGATTAACTATTGTCCTCAGATTTCCAGCCAGGATGTGAAAATTCCATCAGGACGCAAGAGAGATCTGAAATTTCAGGGCGTCAACTTGAATCCTTCAAACAATGTAACAAATCATACATGTCTATATATACATTTTATTGTTCTGTGGGTTTTTAGGTCACCTTAGTCACTCAGTTGATATATTGTCGTTGGTCTCTGTGTTATTCATAAACAATTTTACATTTTGACTTCTTAAAAACTACAAAGCCAAATGTTACCATTTTGGTGTGAAGCATCTCTAAGATAAAAGGAATATAAATTGTGAAATTTATGACCTTACCAGCCCTGAGGCCTCGTGGGTGGGACCAAATATGGAAAAAAAGGCTATATTTTTTAAAAATGTTCTTCTCTACTTCCACACATGTGGGAGAAAAACTAAATGTATGGTTATGATGTCCATGAAGCTCTCCATCAAAATTGTGAAATTTATGACCTCTGGTTCAAGGGCTCAGACCCTAGGGTGAGGCCAAAATGGCCATATAGTGAAAAGGTATCAAATCTTAGAAAATCCCATATATATTTTAGAAAAACTATATGCATGATAATGATGTCCATGAAGCTCTCTACCTAAATTGTGAAATTCTTAGCTCCTAGACCAGGGGTTCAGGCCCTAGAGCAGGGACAGTATGGCCATACAATGAAAATGTTTTAAATCTTAGAAAATTTTCTTCTCTACTGCTATATATATTTGAGTAAAACTAAATCCATGATTATGATATCCATGAAGCTTTCTATCTAAATTGTGAAATTCATGGCTCCTGGGTCAGGAGTTCAGGCCCCTGGACAGGGCCACATGGCCACATAATGAAAATATGTATTTAAAAAAAATTAGGGAATGTTAAAATGATTTATACGCTTCAAACTCCCATATTTCCTTCTTCTGTAATTAAGTAGAAAAATCAAAAGCATGAGCACAGAAGACTCCATATTGAGGCTTATATGGAAATATAAGACTCCCTGTATGGGCTATGATACTCATGTGACTGTTAAGGCCTGTGGGCCTCTTGTTTGGGTATGGTAAGCTGTATTCATACCCTCAACTTGAACCCTGATAACTGCATTTGCAAGTTAGCTCAAATTAAGGGCTGATTTGAAAGTGGTTTTGCCCAAACTTAAATTTGCCTACAGACACCAAATGTGAAAAGAGCGAAAATAAAACGGAGATGAATATATTCCTGTTTACAGTATATGTTGAATGATATAATATTATCTACTGATTGACTGATAGGACAACAGAGCATGTGTAGAGAAATACACTGTCATTTCATTATATCGCCAGCTTTTGTCACAGCCAATTTATTTGTTGTATTATGAGAGAGGGATTATAAAAACATCTACCATTTTAGTTCATCAATTCAAAAATAATGTGGTTAATAAAAAGAGTAATTATTGTCTTTTTATTGTCGCCTAAAAATGTAAAACATAAAGGTGCTTAATTCTTGAATTGTTTTGGTTTAGTTATTAAAATTTTGTCGATATTGGGATGTTTTGTACTCGTACATTTGTAAACACATACATACAATTGGAACTCGGTAGCCATTACAATGACAGATTACATAAGAGATTAACTAACATGTGTCATGACTGCAACTTTTACTGGAGCACAGAAATATGATGTCACACTCATTAGTACACATTGGCAAGGTCACATGGTGCACTTAAGGATGTTAGCTCCTGAGCTTTTGAGCACAACTGTACAGGATGCTACAATTTAGTATTTACTGATCCAATACTGATCCCACTGGTGCGTACATATTACACATCTATTACTGAACCCTATGCAGTTGAAAAAATATGTGTCAATTCAAATTTTTTAAGGGTTTGGTAGGGACTGTATTTTGTGGCGGAAGGTTTTTTTTAATCAAAACATTCTAAATCTGAATGATTTCACAGTTTCTCTATCATCAAAAGTCTCATCAATATTTATATCCCCATAGGTGTATTTCAGTTTTATAATTCATGATACAAGTAGCTGAGACTTCGGACTAATTCAAGAGTTATATTCTATAAATTTGGTTGATAAATTTTTCAAAATAGAACACCAATTCTTAAAAAAAGTCTAAATTAATTTACTCGAAATTTTGTCCAAAAAAAATCATTATTTTGGCCAATAATTTAAAAATTTGATCTCTAATCCCCACTTTTTAAAGTTCCATTTTAAATTTCAAGACACAACTTTGAAATTAATGAGAAATGTAAGAAATTGACATTACTCTGAATATGTTTTATACTATCAGATTATATATCATGAATTTTTTCATATATTAAGTGCTAAAAGGTCATTATATCAATTTTGCTAGTATTAATCTTTTGTATACATGTATAGTTAGAGTAAATGATTATGTATCTAATTTAGGTGATGATAGATTTTTGTTGCTTACATTATGTTGACACCAACAGACAAATGAAGTTTAAAGGAATCAACTTTTATGAAATTTTGAGTGCAGTAAGGTCAAGTTTAAAACCCTGTAGCTTAAAAACAAGCATTGTGACCCCAGTTTTTCTTTTTAGTTTTCTAATTCTCCTTCAATGTAGAAATAGAAAATACACTTCCCAAAAAATTGACATTACTCCAAATCTCAGGTGCTAACCTCTTTAATTTACAACAACTTTTAAAAGTTTTATATACATGAGGACAGACAATTTTTAATTTTGAGATGAAATTTATTCAAGCTATTATCACAATCACCAATCTGTGCCTGTTTTCATGGTATGTGCAGAATTTAAGTTCATTGTGATTTGCCGTACAGTTCATTTGGTCAGACGTATTGAGTATAATTCTTGCTTCTGCTACTAGTTTGTTGCCATTGTCATGGGGGGGGGGGGGGGGGGGGGATAGTATAAAGGTAATTTTACCTTTTGTACTTGAAAATGGGTAGTGGATGTTGATAAGCGAGTTTGGCATTACATCAGGAATTTTAGCATGTAATATTATATAAAACCATTCTATACATTTCAATGGCGGTATGCAATGGTGGCAATATACTGAGATGGCAGTGCAATGCCTTTGCTTCTTTTAAAGTGAGGGAACATTTTTGAATTTAGTCACTAATAGTAGTATATAAGAATCCTGCGACACATTGTATGTATTTGTTCAGTGACCAGACTTTCTTTCTGTTTTTACTTTTCATCTGTGTATAAGTAGTGTAATGAATGACATACCAACCCATTGTTTCAAGTAACAATGACTAAGCGTGTTCTGTTAAATTTCTAAGGTGGAGGATATGCAAGTTTGCTCAAAATAATGATTTAATTAATGAATGGCTGAAAGTTTATTTTATTCAATTATATGTGAGCTATGTGGACCAATCATAAACGTGTGTTGTTGATGTTGCAGTTTAGGTATCAGTGCATTCTTGGTGAGAAGTCATATTCTGGAAAGGTTAATGCAGAAAATAATTCCTTACTGTGTAAAGATGTCCAGGTATGTTTCTTGTAATCGGTAAAATATACAATAGGTTTATATTCAATGAAAAATAATTCATTTTGTTGCCAGAAAGATGAAACAGAAAAAATTGCAAATCTTGATTTCTGTGGCTTTTGATTGTGTGTTTGTAATTTATTTACAGTCCAAAACTACTTAATATAAATTCTAAATTAATTGTTCTAAGACTTATTGCTATAAATAGTTGACAAGTTCAAATGGTGAGACAATCAGTAAATGCACTCGAGAACAATCATCAAGTTGTGAAGATTAAACTTGAGTCTTATTTTCATAGGTCCAATGTTCAATTTACTATTTACTTTATTACATTTCCATGTATAATGCTTGAATCTGATTAGTTTAGCAACTTTTGAAAAAACTTTGTTACTCACTGAGAACAGAAACCATGCCCTACAGGGTGATAGTACCTAGCAATGGGGAACAGTACTTGACAATGGGTGATATTATAAAAATTATCACATGCATCAAATTTATGTGCATACAGTTCTGCATAGATTGTTAAACAACGTTGTTTGAATATATGTAATATATATGCAAATACCTGCATTGATATACAAAACATTGCACAACAGTAATTAATCAAAAGTCAACAGACAGAAGTCTTTCTGCTCTGTTGTTTGTGTAGCATTCAGTATAATAAAACAAATATTGCATGAAGTTGAGGATAACATTGAAAATTTTCACTCCTCGAAAAACCATTGTCAACCTCAGCTACACATTGATTGACAATGGTTTTCTCGGGGTAAAAAATTTCCAATGTCACCCTCAACTACATGCAATATTTATATATTATATTTTTTCAAATGTTGATATCATGCTTAAAAGTAATGATAATAAATTTTAGTATTTCATATTTGTATGACAACCAGAACATAAAATTTGACAGAATTGTAACAGAGCATTGTAAATTTATAAGAGGTAAATGTACTGTTACACTCTAGTTTTCAGTTGGGTTTTTTTCCTTTCTCAAGTTTACAGTGATACCTATTAAGCATTTTTATGCAACAGCTAAAGAGCTTATATCAAACATTAAAATTTTACTGGATTTTAGAAAACACCCTCTTCACTAGGTCACCTGAGTCACTCAGGTCCCTTTCTACCTAAATTGTGAAATTTGTGGCTCCTGAGTCAGGGATTCAGACCCTTGTGCAGGCCACATAATAATAATGTGTAAAAATAATTAGGGAATGTTAATGTACAATGTTATATATGATCGTGTAAAATGATATTTTAGAATGCATGTCGCATTGATCATATATGAGACATTGTAGTTAAGCAGTTATAATAGGTTTATATTTTACTTATTTCAGACAGAAGGTGTTGTACAAGAGAGAATGTTTTTCAAATATGGTGTAGAGAACCGAACTGTTGATCTGGAAACCTTTGTTGGAGCTCCTTACGTGCAACGTAAATTTTTGTTTGTTTGTTTGGTTTTTTTTTTGGTTTGGTTTTTTTGTTGAGTATTTTGGTTTTTTAGGTTTTCAAACTATTGAGTGCATGTATAGATAATACAAGTAAATCTTGAAAATAAATTTTTTTTGTCTGTTTGTGAATTTTCCAAGTGTCTGAAATTTAAGTAGGTTTTTTTTTTCCTTACGAATTATCTGATCAATTTCAAAAACGTGTCGTATATTGGTTGGCCAACATTGTGATCAATTAACAACAAATGGAACTAATTGATCAAATAGACTTGTCCATAAATCTGATTGTGGTATAAAAATACGAAATGGGGGAATTTACTTTTGGGAATAGATTAATGTACTTTGAAATACTGTTCTCTCTCATTCAGTGCAGAAAGGGGGATGGGAATTAATGGTTGATTTTATTACACACTGATCAGGCCCTGGGACCATAAAATTTTGCTTACTCTCGTCTGATCTAAGCCTCACTTTTATAAAAGGAACACATCATGAACAAATAAGACTTGAAGATCAAAAGTGAGCTCATTTAAGTTTATTGGCCACAAAACTCTGCATGGTCATTAAGAAGTCATAACATACAAGGAAACAGGAAGTGCTAAGCTGGCAGTGACTTGTTATGGTGATATTTTCTGGGTACAAATTGTTTTATTTTGAAATCAGTTCAGCTAGGTTGTTGTAAATCAGAATTAAAAAAAAAAAATTGAAATTGCCTGGATTTTGAAATTATGGTTAAGTTATCAAAAAAGCTTTAAATTGCTGCCAGTTTATTTGCAATTTGATATGTGAACTTGGAAAGCATTCAAAAGTAGGACATATTTCTTAATGTGAAAACTTATTTAATAATGATGATAGTGCATAGTAATGATCTTGAATTTCCAAACCCCTAACTTTTTTTTTTTTAAATGTAACCATTGATTGTATTTTACAAATGTCTCTTACACTCCATATTGATGTTGTCAGAAGGCCTCGGGTACTCGGAAGGCCTCGGGTACTCAGAAGGCCTCAGGTACTCGGAAGGCCTCAGGTACTCGGAAGGCCTCAGGTACTCGGAAGGCCTCGGGTACTAGCCTATCGTCTGTATTATTTGTTGCTGCAGACACTGGATTCAAGCGCTTCAAAACTATGTTGGGTAAACATTTGAATTACGAGAGGTGCTTCCGAAATGATAGATTTTTGGATACTGTTGCATACTATCTTGATAACAAATGATTCAGAAGAAAGATGTGACAGATGATATATATTAAAGATAAATAATTATGATATTAAAAAAGTCTTCATGGCAATATATGCATGTATAGTACTTGTGTTGTAAGTGTAATAAACAAGCATATCAGTAGACTGATATCGAGGTTCTGTGAATTAGATTGATTGATTATATATTGTTTAACGTCCCTCTCAAGAATCTTTCACTCATATGGAGATGTCACCATTACCGGGGAAGGACTGCAAACTTTAGGCCTATGCTAGGCGCTTATGGCCTTTGAGCAGAGAGGGATCTTTATCGTGCCACACCTGCTGTGACACTGGCCCTCGGCTTTTGTGGTCTTATCCAAAAGACCGCACCATTTAGTCGCCTCTTACAACAAGCAAGGGGTACTGAGGATCTATTCTTACAACGTGGATCCCTACGGTGACTGTGAATAAGATTTTGATGTTATTAGACAAAATAATTGTTAAAAAATACCTGTTTTGTTCTATAGATAAAATAAGAATTGGAGAAGCTAGATCAAACCAAGACATTTTTAATATTTTAAGATTTAAAAATTATTTATTTTGTATAGCAAATTCATGCAGATATATTTTTAAAATAAATAAAGGTAAGGACTTTGTTTTGCATGAGAAAAAAGTTGAAATTATTTTTGCACAATTGGGAGTCCTTTTTTTTCCAGGAAGATGACACTCTGAACCATCTTGCATTTCATTTCATAAAAGTGAATGCACAGTTTTGTTTTAACTGATTATTTCAAACAGAAGAACATATTTGTATACAATCATATCATTTGAATTGTTGAACAGGCACATAATATGTGCTCATATCAAAGTATATACTTAATTTGTATACCATTCAATGGTGTTCCTTGAGGTACAGAATGAAATGAAACCAAACTTTTATTACATTTGCAAGGAAATCTTTACTTTAGAGTATACTGTAGATTTCTTATTTTATGCAAACACTTAATTCTGCGGCCTGACTGTTTTTGCTCAAATCACAAAAATCTAAATTCATGAGTGGAGACTTACGTTTTGTCACCATTTGCTTCTAACATCTGGAATCAAAGCTTGACTTTAACTCCCATTATTTAATTGACTTATCAATCTGCTGTATTCAGTTCCATTTCTCATGAGCGACCATGCGTGTACTGTAGACAGGAATAAAATTCTTAAAAAGGAATGAGTGGAAAATTGCAACCCGATCGATGAGACATTTTTTTCACACAGAAGAAAAATTTGTTTCACATAGTTACATATGTACAATACTTCACCTCTGCAAGAAAATGTAAACAACAATATGGAATGAGAATTTAATAAATTTGAGTGTAATACATGTATGTATATCATGTGTCTTTTTCTCTTCTGATCCATTTCATGAAACACTATAAGGCATGTTCAGAACAGCCTCTACACAATGATAGGATGCACCAGGCTGGTAATTATTTTAGATGAAAATTACGCAGTTTGAAAGCTTTAAACAAAGATAAGGAGTATTAAATGTTCAATATTCTTTGTTTGTAGCATACTTGTGCCAGTCTCTTTCCCCCACACGACATGACTGTAGTACATGCCATAATTTGAATCAAACTGAGGGATATGAATGCCATTGGTGCCAGCAAACGGGTTGTGTAGACATTGATGATAAGCAATGTAGTGCAACAAAGGACTGCGGCAAACCTGTTGTAACCAAGGTGATTAAATAGACAGATACATATATGTTGCACTTTTTAAACAAGATTTGCATTTTGCTTTTGACAAAGACTTGCATGGTTGCTGTAAACATAGTTAGCCAGTTACATGTATATAGTTTCCCAAGCTTTAGCAACTGATTTCCATGTTCAGAATTATTCAGTTAAATACTATAACAACATTCTTCTCATCCTCCAATCTCAGTGAATATTTCACTTCTCAGATTGAGAAATAATCCTGTTAACCGTAAACATTTCAGTGATGATCAGGTCCATTTGTCACACCCTACAACTTTGCAACTCTGCAGAGTTTTGGTCATCTGAGTCACTTTCGATAGTGAACATCTTTCTTGATGACTACCATTCCAGTTCTTTACAAATTTGGCATAAAACATCTCTGGGACATGTGGGACATAAATTTTATATTTCAGGACTCCAAGGACCCTCAGGGCCTTAGGGGCAGGACAAAAACTCATAATTGACAAATTTTCAAAATGTTCTCTACAATCACATGCTAAATGAGTAGACATGTAAAGCAGAAAGGCCTTTTCCAAAATTATGAATTTTATGATCCCTCGGATAGACGTTCTGACTATAGGGCGGGGCCAAACTTGACATATAGTGTTTACAGGTAAAACATTAAGGTAACATCATCTTATATGTTATTGATGTTTAATTAAATCAACATGGAGGTGTAGAAGGAGCAGGCCTGGATTTCTTGAGAAAAAATATAGAGTTGAAACTTGAACTTTAGTGTGAGATTTTTCTCAAATTTTGACTGCTCAAATAAAATAAAAAATAAAAAAAAAAATAAAGCTCTTAATTTTAAGATTTTTTTTTTTTTGAGAAATCCAAGCCAGGTAGCCCTTTATCAAAATTGTAAATTTCATGATCCCTGGTGTAGAGGTTTTGGTACCAGGATTGGGCCAAAATGGTCCTGGTAATTGAATATCTTTATCATTTGAAAGTGACCTCAAGCTTCTCTGACCACAGTTTGTCCATTGTCTGTTGTCATCATCATTGTTGCAAACTTTTCACATTTTCTCCTTATTCTTCGGAACCACTGAACCAATATTAATAAAATTTGGTACAAATCATCCATGGGTGAAAGGGCTTCATATTTGTTCACAGTAAAGGGGAGATAATTATGAAAAGTCAAAAGTAAGGTGGAGTTGTTTAAAAATCTTCTCTAGACCCTCTGGGCCAGTAAAGTTGAAAGCTTCCACTAAGAGTGCATTACAGGTTTGTTCAAATCGTGACCCCCTGGGGTAGGGAGGGGTCGCAATAAGAAATCTAAAGTTTTACGTGTAAATATATAGTGAAAATCTTTTAAAATATTCTCAAGAACCACTGCTGGGCTGGAAAATTGAAATTTATATGAAAGCTTCCTGATGTAGTGCAGATTCAAGTTTCTTCAAATCGTGACCCCCTGGGGTAGGGAGGGGTCGCAATAAGAAATCTAAAGTTTTACGTGTAAATATATAGTGAAAATCTTTAAAAATATTCTCAAGAACCACTGCTGGGCTGGAAAATTGAAATTTATATGAAAGCTTCCTGATGTAGTGCAGATTCAAGTTTCTTCAAATCGTGACCCCCTGTGGTAGGGAGGGGTCGCAATAAGAAACCTAAAGTTTTACGTGTAAATATATAGTGAAAATCTTTAAAAATATTCTCAAGAACCACTGCTGGGCTGGAAAATTGAAATTTATATGAAAGCTTCCTGATGTAGTGCAGATTCAAGTTTCTTCAAATCGTGACCCCCTCGGGATAGGGTGAGGCAAAATAGGAGGTTTAAGTTTCATATTTGGATAATATAGAAAAAATCTTAAGTTTTCGTCATTAACAGCAGGACCATTGATACTGATATACATCGTCCATGATACATTCTACTTTCCCACTTGAATAGTGAATGCAGGGTGAAAAAATGCAGAGTGTATGGTGAGAAAACACTGAACAGTGAGGGAGTACTGAACACAAAGTGAACAGTCAGCGCACGGTGAACGCAAGATCATCTATTTATTTGGGATATATCGGATTTTTCCCTTGATAATATATATATTTATTCAATGAATAAATAATATAATAACACGGAATCAGGAAACTACATGTTCTACAGTTCTGAATATATTCAGCCTAAACAAAGCATGCTACATTTTTGTACAAGTACTGAATTCTCATGAAATGATCGTAAATTTTACATCAATGCACACAGCAATCATACACAAAAAGCAAATTTCACATGTACATTGTGTGCAATATTACAAGTAGAGATGTATGTGTACATGTAAAAGTAGAAAAGAAATGCATGTTTGGTATATTTAGAATTCTTGATACTACTAAACAGAGTATTTTGAGTACCCTAGAATACCATGTTAAAATTTCATAATTTAATGCAATTTGATTGTTTATTTATAGCTATACCACTTAAGGAAACATTATAAAATAATGTCGCAATATTTGTCAAAGTTTTTGTTTTCAGCAACATTTTGACCAGAAAACAACATTTATGAAAGATTTATGGCATCCTGATTCCGAATGTTATTATTTTGTTTTGAGAAAGTATTGAGCGATGTGACATTACATCAGCAAACAATTCCATCTACATGTATGATTGATAGTTACTTCTGTACATGATCCTTTTTCATTTTCTCCGTGCAATGAATATTGCTCCTTTTGCATTGATGTTCTGAATGACAATGCAAAGACTGAACGCACAATGAATGCTTTGTAAGTAGTGATGCATGGTGAGCGTGTGCTGAACGATTTGTGAACGGTGAGCGCAGGGTGAGCACACAGTGAGTGAACGGAAAAATGGTAAAGTAGAATGTATCAGGGGCTGTACAAGCATCCCCAGGTAATGCAGATTGAAGTTGCTTCAAATAATGGCCCTCGGGGCTAGGATGGAGCAACAATAGGGGACTGGAGTTTTACGTGAGGACATAGGATAAATTAAAAAGTGCAGATTCAAGTTTGTTTTGTTGCATTTCACCCCCTGTAGAAAGAGTGGCAAACATGTGGGCTTTTCGCTCTCGTACATCAACCTTATTTTATTAAAGAATGATTAAATCAGGATAGAGAGTTAACAACTGAAATTTGAAAAATGATTGCAAGTGCTGATAGTGATCTGAATATGCAAAGCTAAATGAAAAACAGAATTTCTTAACAGTTCAAATTGTGGTCCTGGGTTGAAGTGTGGGGCCACAATAGGATATCAAAGTTATACTTGGGAATATATAGGAAAATTCTTCTCAAGAGCAACAGTGCCATGAATGCTTGTATTAATATGCAAACATCCAGTAGTGTTTATGAACAAAGTTTTTTGCTAATGCTCTGTGTGTCCCAAAATTTTGTTGAGTCTTCATCCTTTAATGAACAATATGCTGTAGGCGATTGTTGTAGCTCCAGGATCTGTTGGTTATTTTAGATTGAGCCAGCAGACGGTCCATTACTAGGGGGAACTGAAGTCACCATTGAAGGGATTAACTTTGGCATACGTGACACGGTGGCAGTTACAATTGCTGACGAACTGTGCGAAAATGTGAAGTTCAGTGGTAGAAGGTAGCTTATTTTTTGCTTGCCAGGACAGATATATAGAGAGCTCTTGTCATGTCAGCATCACATTTTAGAGATTAAACTTTAACCTTGGCTTTATCTTTTCACCCAAGGCTGGACAAGGTTGTGATATTTCATATAGATACCTCATGATGAGACCTTTCTTTTAGAATGAAGATTTTTGACTTATTGACCTTGAACTTTGACCTACTATTCAAACACTTTAACCTTTTGAACTAATGGCGATTTCCAAAGGGATTATCAAGCCTCTACCAAATTTTATTTAGAGCTAATATATTTTGATTTTCAGAAAGCTAGTGTATGATACATTTTGTTTGTGCATGTGTGTATCTTTAAAAGGTCATTTGAAAATGTTGTAATTTGCATGAAATCTTTGATAGATTAAGGTGCATAACTGGATCAACAGATTACAATGTTAAAACGGGACCAGTGATTGTTACAGTTGATGGACGGAATTCAAATGAAAATGTCTTATTTTCATACAAGGTAAATTCCTTGAAATTATAAATTCATAGATTAATTAATCAGATCTGATCTGCTTTAAAGTTTTTTCTAGTATAGAAATACAGTGACCTCTGGGTATAGCAAGGTGTCACTTAAAGGGAGACAATTTTTTAGTCTCTAATTATATTTTTAAATATTTCCTTTATTATAGCAAGATCACTAATAATGGGTATCTGCGCATAACAAGGTAAAAATCTGTGCTGATTTGTAGACTGGATATAATGAGTATCTGCATATAACAAGGTAAAAAATTTGTGCTGATTTGTAGACTGGATATAATGAGTATCTGCACATAACAAGGTAAAAATCTGTGCTGATTTGTAGACTGGATATAATGAGTATCTGCACATAACAAGGTAAAAATCTGTGCTGATTTGTAGACTGGATATAATGAGTATCTGCACATAACAAGGTAAAAATCTGTGCTGATTTGTAGACTGGATATAATGAGGTACTTGGGGCAATGGGTGAGTGGGACTTGATGTTCCTTGGTTGTAAACAGTAATTATCACAGGTATGTGTAACAGAGTTAAGTACATGCCTCTGTTGAGGATTAAACTTGGGACCTCCGAGACACCACAGTCCAGTACCCCACTACCCTGAGCTAGTAGAAAGGTCATGTATATCTCATTATCATTGTTCCCCACCAGAAAGAGATACCAAGGGAGAGAGAGAGGCTTCCCAGAATGTTAGTGTCTGTGAGGCAAAGTTCTTGGGGCAATCACTTTCACCTGTCAGAGATTACCTGTGTCCCAAGGTAAAATGTAACGCAGACTGGTTTATGCCTCTGCTGAGAATCAAACCAAGGACTTCTAGCTTAACAGTCCAGTGCTGTACCAAAGAAGCTAAAAGGTTAATTAACCCACTAGCCAGCACTGTTAGGAAGGCCATGTATCTGTCTCTACCACGTGTAAACAGTTTAATATGATGATAATGCAGTACATGTAAGTGTGTTCAGAAATAATAAGTGGTTTTTATAGCGATTGTCATTTTAGTCTTGGCTTCTAAGAAGAGAAAGACCAGTTATTTAGAAACAGAAGTAGAAATTCTGATAAAGACAAAAAAAGGATTAATAACAAAGATTGAAATTGTAAAGGATTATCATCAAGTACAGTTAAAACTCTGCAACATTGCTGGAATCGACTTCAGTGATATCGGACTCAAATAGAATATGACTGTGGCAACACTTATGGACAATTTGGTTTAGCGATGAATCTTGATTTTTACTTCAGAGTGTATAGGCACCGAAATGAATGTTTTGCACAAAGTTGCATCAAGGAGACTGATGGTTTTGGGGGTGGGTGAGTGTTATAATGTGCACAGCAATTCCAATACATACAGGAAAGCAGCTCAACAGTATTTTGAGATGAAGTCATACAGCCAAACTTGGTTCCAGTATTGCAGCATCCTGGAGAAGTATTCCACATGACAGTGCCAGGCCACACACTGTTCAGTAACATGTGATATTCTGCAAAGACACAGTATCTGGAGGTTCTTCCTTGGCGATCCACATTACCAGATTTGAATCCTTTAAAATATGCATGAAACGAACTGGATAGACACATCCACCTAAGAAAACAGCAGCCTTAGACTCTGCAACTGGCCCAAGCTTTGAGTGGAACTAGGTACAGTACTGTAGCCCTCTGAGAAAATAATAGTACATATCACAGATCTGTTTTTTCAAAAATTGTACTTTTTGTCTACTTCTGAGGCCTCTCAATATTTCTACAGATCTGCAGCTAAAGTGGAACAACATCCGTAGACAGTTTTTTAGAGACTTAATTTCGTTCATGGGAAGGCATCATTGATACTTATGAATATTGAACTTTGGTGACCTTCAACTGTTGATAACTGTAAAGATTCAGTGTTCACATCATTTTTGTGTTATCAGTATGTGATAGAACATATATATTCTTATGTATTTAATCATTTTACATTTGATTATATTTTTGTAACATTTTGTAAATATTGTTCCATCAGAATGAGTAGGACTTCTTCTGTGCATTGGATTGAGTAGGATGTCTTCTGTGCATTAGATTGAGTAGGATGTCTTCTGTGCATTGGATTGAGTAGAACGTCTTCTGTGCATTGGATTGAGTAGAACGTCTTCTGTGCATTGGATTGAGTAGAACGTCTTCTGGTGGTGTCCAGTTTTTGTTGGTGGAGGAGAGAATCCAGATACAATGTACCTGGGAAGAGACCACCGACCTTCCGCAAGTAAACTGGCAAACTTGCTCACATAACGCCGCGGCCGAGATTCGAACACGCGCCGACAGAGGTGAGAGGCCTTGTGATTTTGAGCCCGATGCTCTAACCACTCGGCCACGGAGACCCCTGCCGACTTCAGATATAATGAGTATCAGTTATAACAAGAAAAAAAAGTAATGTCCCTTGCATCTTGCTATACTGGGAGACCACTGTAATAATTTCTGTGAATTGATGTAAAATATTTGTTAATTGCTGGTGAATTTCTCATAATACAATAGAAACCAGAGATTACAGGCATCAGCCCAAATCAAACTATCTTGTCTGGTGGAAGAATCATAAATTTAATAGGGAGCGATCTCAATGTTGGCAACATGAAATATGATGTTGAGTTAATTTCTGATGATGAAAAAGAGAAGAAGAAGTTCAAATGCAGAATGTAAGTACTGCCCATGTTTAAATAATCCCATTTAAATTTAATTTTTTTCTGGACTTTGTTCAGTCCTCAGAAGCTGAATTAAGGCCTCATTCCTGGTTCATAATCGTCTTTGTTGTGCGCCCATTTTAGGGGCCTTGAAGGTCTGTCTTAGTTATAAATATTGTTTTCAAATAATGAGTGTATAACAAAAAAGGTGGATTGATGTTTATTTGATATATATTGACTTTTAAATCCTTGTTTTGCAGAGACAAAAAGAAGTCGATTGATGGGAAAATAGCTTGTCGTCCCACCAGAGCAGACAAAGTTGGGACGTACAAGGTAGCAGTGACCTTTGACGATAAAACACAGATAAATGTTACAGAGTTGAAGTTTCAATATCTAACGGATCCTACGATTACTGGAACAGAGCCGTCTGAGCTGAAATCTATCAGCAGGTAATATTTATATTCTGTCAGAATTTGGCATATTAAGGACTTTTCTACATGCTCAAAAGCTAACTACAACAACAAATGAACCGTTCCGTTACCCTTCCATTTTCGACTACAGTCATTCCATTTCCACACCTAACTTCCGTTCAAACCATTCAGCGTTCTGTTCCTAAAGTGTTTCATTCCCAGACCAAACCATTCCATTCTTGTCTGCAACATATAACATATAAGCTATGTTTCTACATAAATACTGCTAGTCTGTAAATCTCTGTATTAATCATGTGTCATCCAGCAAAGAGACATGTTGAGCTATCACTGCATAATTCATTCAAAATAAGCATTTTTGTAAATTATCGTATCAGTAATCAAATTATTCAAGATCAGATTTTCACTTTCATACCAGTAAGACTGCCGAACATTTAAGTGGCAAGAAATGAAAGATCTAGCACTTGCGATTTTCAATCTGTGCCGAGTTAGCGTCTGCCCTTTACATTGTGACTGAAACAGATGAAAATCAAGAATGTTGTATATTTCAAATAATTTACTTCTTTCCTGAACATCCATGCATATTATATTCTTTCTACTCCAACAAAGGAATTTAATACTAAAATGGAGTGCTAAAAGTTTATGTTTGCACCACAATCATCATATCTTTTCAACTGTTAGTTAAAGCTTTAATAAAACGTAAAAGAATTTAAGCCCAGATGTTTAAGAAATGAATTTCATTTTTGAAGGTACGTTATTGAGGATATGAACTGCGATGCTTCATGCCAGCATACCGGTATGAAGCGTTGCAGTTCATACCTTCATGTATTTTCAAATATGAAATTCATTTCTTATATTTACACACTGGTCGCGGTAGCTCAGTGGTTAGAGCATTTGCTTCATAACCGGGAGGTCGTGAGTTTGAGCCCCGCTCATGCCATGGCCGCATCAAACCTAAGACGAAAAATAGGTAGTGATTGCTCCTTCGCCAAACGCTCGGCATTTAGAAGTGAGAATCACGGGTCTTTCGGATATGACCGTAAAAACGGAGGTCACGGTAGGCGTTGGCACGTTAAAGAACCCTCACTGCTACGGCCCTGAGCGTTAAACATAGGTCTAAATTTGTGGTACTTCATCTACAGCTGGTGACGTCTCAATATGAGTGAAAATTTCTCGACAGGATGTAAAACATACAAATAAACAAACAAATCTTTTTATTTACATTGTACTTTCATATACTCTATGTCAGAATTCCCAGCCATTAAAATCAATGTACCATGCTCATAAAGATTCATTGATTGATAGCAATATGCAGTGATTTTAAAATTAGCCTATCATGAGTTTTATCTTTGTATTTCAACATTGCCCACTAACAGACTGGGCGCTTTGTTGATCTACAGATCAGTGCTGTGATTATCAATGGTGTATTCGTTCTTTTCATTGGCAAAAGGAATTGCACTGCTCCTAATATTAACAGAAATGGCCATTTTCAATCTTGGAAAATGGCTATCATTAATACAATGATCTCTCTAAAATATAAGATCATTACCGACTAATTAATATGGTTAATACATAATGATGTGTATCTGAATTTTTTTTTTCTTTTGAAGCGGAGGGTTACCATTTTTTGTGAACGGAGGTGGATTTGTCTCAGCCATAGAAACGGTTTCTGTTGAAGTAAAGGATGCCATAGTAAGTTTTATCAACAAGTAATTCTAAGCAGAAGTGAGAACTGAGGAGATGAATTTTGATTAAGTGTTGTTTGTTAAGTTTTTTTTAAAAAAAACAAAAAACACTCTTCTATATACCTATTGATGTATTCAATGCATAACAAAAGGAAATGAATAATTTTTGAATGATTTAAATCAAAATAAATGTTTATTGTTAATGATGAAAGTAAAGTAAATCAAATTCACATGACTGGTAGATGATTAGAAGCTGACCTTCACTTGAGATTTTTATGAAGACTTAAATTTTTTTTTTAAAAATAGTAAGTGAGTAATTTTATTTCATAATGATATTTTCTTAAAAATATTTTAATAAAACATTCTCTTCCCATAGACTTTAATAAAACATGTTCTTCACATAGAATTTAATAAAACATGGTCTTCCCACAGACTTCAATGTAAGATTTGGCCTGCATGATGAGTCAAGGGATGCATAATTCAGATGTTGCAATTAGAAATTAGAATATTTTTCTGATAAATTATTGGAAATAATTAAAAGTATTTAATTAATTAGACAATTGATTCAATCAGTATTAGGTAATGATTAAATTTTAAAAAGCATTGTTTATTGTGAGAACATGGTGTGATATCTTCTGTAATGATAAAGCAATACAAGCTGCAACTGATGGTATTTTTCAACTATCCAAGTATGCACCAATATGCAGTAGCTCAGTGGTTACAGCATTTGCTTTGCAAATAGGAGGTCATGAGTTCGAGCCCTGCTAATGCCATGGCAACCGTCAAACCCAAGACGTAAACATTACTCCCTCACCAAACACTTGGCATTTAAAAGTGAGAATCACAGGTCTTTCAGGTATGACCTTAAAAATGGAGGTCTTGTGTCACGGCAAGTGTTGACATGTTAAAAGAACCCTCACTGCTATAGCCCTGAGCGTGAAGCATAGGTCTAAATTTGTGGCACTTCACCTACAGTTGGTGATGTCTCAATGAGTGAAAAATTCTCAACAGGACATAACACAAAGAAACAAATTAACACCTATCAGAATAACTAATATAATCCCCAAGATCTGATGAAAAATTCAGCAAAATAAACAAGAAAATACTGCTTGAGAGATACCTACAATGAGCATATTTTATAAACCATCCTTGCATTGTACACACAGACATGAGATTGATGATTGCTGAAAATAATCGGGTTGCTTAGACCGAGGGCATAAAAAAATGGAATTTGATGTAACTACACATTTCATTTGTTTTAAAATATTATATCATGTCTTGAATGACCTTTAGTAATTTAGTAATGCTTTTGCATATGTGCCATTTAATGAAATTTTGATAATGAATTTGCTATCAAATTGATATATCAAATTGTTTTATATCCGACATTAACGTAGTGTTTCTCTTCCATATTTTTTCTAACTGGTAACCTCTGAGGTCAATGCACTTTGGATTTTATGAACAGGAAGGCAATAATTCATGAATCAACATTATCTGCAGATTTGGTGGGTTTAGTGCTTTAGATCCACTGTGATACAATGAGATTATATATATTCAATCACAAATGTTATTCTATTCTTTTATTTTGCAGTTCATTTGCCATCATTTACAGCATGTATTGCTTTAATAATCATGTAAAATTCATGTGAAATTTTTAAAATTTCACATTTTATAGTGTTTACAAATTAAATTTGTTTGAAAAATTGCCATGTGAAATTCATGTTAAAATATTCATGTGGGTATAATTGTGATGGCAAAGTACATTAACCCTCCTAGGGTCTCCTGTTACTGCCAGTCTTATTCATGTGGATTTGATTGACTGGGGCAAAATTGATTACATCAAATACAGGTCACTGTGCCTAGTGTAAAAAGGATCAGAGGTGGAACATCAAGCCAGTATATAATTTTGATTTGTGGCTCTATATCATATTTTGCTTTAGAACTAGTGTATTTATTGTCTTTTTCAATGTTTTTTCACTGAATTCATTATGTAGTTATTTAATAAGCAAAATGAGTGATACTAGCTTTTTTTACTTTCTTTGTCACAGTGGTTGAAGAAATATTGTTGATCAAAAACTATTCTATGCAGACTACTTCAGGATATTTATGTAAGTAGACATGTCTCCATGCAATGCATTTTGCTTTATACTTCAGGATGAAAACACCAAATGTAGAATTATTACAAAGGAGAAACTAAGATGTCAGTTCCCAAGAAGCAGAGAAAGTAAAAATCGTCGCAAAAAACGAGCTACTAGGTCATTTATTGTCATTCGTCTCGATGGATTTTCCCATGAAATTTCTAGTCCTGTGACGTATGTGGATGATCCATCATTCAAGGCTTTTCATGACAATTCTACTTACCTTTTTGATCCAAGTGAACAGGAAGCTATTGTGTTGAAAGTAAGTTTTTAGCTCAAGTGAACTTTTCTGATCACCTGTCGTCCGTCTGTGTATCTGTCTGTAAACTTTTCACATTTTTGACTTCTTCTCCAGAACCACTGGGCCAATTTAAACCAAATTTAGTAGAAAGCATTCTTGGGTGAAGGGATTCAAGTTTGTTCAAATGAAGAGCAACATCCTTTGCCAAGGGGAGATAACAGTGAAATAGCAAAAATATACTGACAATTTTGAAAATCTTTTCCCTCAGAACCATTGGGCCAATTTCATTCAAACTTGGCACACATAATCCTTGGGTGAAGGGCATTCAAGTTTGTTCAAATGAAGGGCTGTGCCTTGTTCAAAGGGGAGATAATCACAAAAGTGCAAAAATAGGGTGGGTCATTAATAAATCTTCTCAAGAACCTCTGGGCAAGTAAAGTTCAAATTTACATGGAAGTTTCTTAACATAGTGCAGATTCAAGTTTGTTAAAATCATGGCCTCAGGGTTGGGTGGGGCCACAATAGGGGATCAAAGTTTTGTATGCAAAAATATAGGGAAAAAATCGTTAAAAATAAATCTTCTCCAGAACCACAAGGCCAGTTTCAATCAAACTTGGTACAAATCATCCTTGAGTGAAGGGGATTCGGGTTTATTCAAAAGAAGAGCCATGCCCTCTTCAAAGGGGAAATAATCACTGAAATGCAAAAATAGGATGGGGTCATTTAAAAATCTTCTTAAAAATCACTGGGCCAGAAAAGTTCCAATTTACCTTGAAGCTTCCTGACTTAGTACGATTTAATTTTTTTTTTTTAAATTGTGGTTCTCAGGGGTAGGATGGGGCCACAATAGGGAATCAGAGTTTTATATGCAGGAATATAGGAAAACTCTTTAAGTTGTTTGCTCAATATTTCAAAAACCCATTGCTTGGCAGACATCAAACTTGGTATACTGAATCTGCTTAAGGAGTAGATGACCCTATTGATTTTGAGGTCACAAGTTCAGGGGTCAAACAACTTTGGATATAGGAAGATATCTTGAGAACTCTTTGGTTAACAGACATCAAACTTGATACAGTGTTGTTCCTAAGAAGTAGATGTTCCCTTTTTGATTTTGAGGTCACACGGTCAAGTATCAAACTGGACATTATAAGATATTGTCTGCTTTATATTTTTAGAATCTTTTGCATAACAGGTATCAAAGTTGGCACAATTGGTTCTACCTGAGGAGGAAATGACCCTTACTGATTTTGAGATCATTAGGTCAAGGGTTGAACTACTGTGGATGTAGGAAGATGTTGTCTGCCTAATGTCTTGCTAACTCATTGCTTGACAGACACTTTGTACAGTGGTACTGTAGATTGCGAATACCCAATATTGCAAAATAACTCGTAAACGTTAAATTGCATGAACATAAATCTGCAAGTGCTCTTTTGATCAAGACTTTACAAGACTTTTTAGCAATATATAAATATAAGCAAGTAATTTTATTTTATGAGTGATGTTTCTTGCAAAATTATGTGATAATAAATTCTTTGCAGATATTTAGGAATTTAAAGTACATGCTAAGGAGTTAATGACCCACATTGATTTTGAGGTCACAGGGTCAAGGTTCAAACTACTCTTGATATAAAGAAATATTGTCTGCTCAATATATCATGAACTCTTTGTATAGAGACATTAAATTTGGTACACTGGTACCCTCTAAAGAGTAGATGACCCCTATTGGTTTTCAAGTCACGAGGTCAAAGGTCATTTATTGATCATTATCTTGAGAGTTGAGAGATCAAACTCAGTATTGTGGTTGCCCCTGATTAGTAAATAAAATAAAGATTTTTCTTTATCATTACAGACATTCTAAATTAAAAGCGGATCTTTTCAATATTGCCACAAGGCATATGTTTCTAAAACATTTCTTATTAGATCTTAAAAGCATGTGCCAACTATTATCTGTATTGTTATATATTCTCTCGAGCATTTTCGTCCAACTTCGATATGATAAAGGGTTAATTTATGCCATTAACTCTGCAGTCATGTTCAATTTGAATTTATTTCCCAATTCTTTCTATTTAATTCATACCAAAATCAAATTATGATATATCTGTGGAAGAGAAGTTGGTCACCACCAAAGGCACAATGTGTTTCATAAGCACTTTTTTTTTCCAGGGAGATGGCTTATCAACAGTGACGAAAAAGGAGGATTATTTTGTTTTAATTGGTTCTGGAGAATGTGCTATTACCAGCTTGAATAGCACAGAGCTGATCTGCCGACCTCCCACTAAGGAGCCCGCCCCAAGTTATCAGGAGACTAAACTGTATATCAAAGTGGGTAAAAATTATGATCATTACCTTGGTCCTAACTTTGAAATATATGTACATGTGCCGTGGACTCTGGGTATAATGAGGTGGATGTGGAATGAAAAATATCTCGTTATATCCGTCATTTGTTACATCCGTCATCATGATTCTGAAAAGTAATTACAATCCTATAAACTGATTTCTATACCTGTGTCCCTATGGTGTGATACCCCTCAGCTGCTTTAAACGTAAACATCCTATTTTCTTGAGAAATGAAGTACTAATTTTGATTATTAATTATTTTCAGCAAAAGGATAAAATATTATTAAATACATGTACAAGTATTTTGTTTGACAACATAGTTACATGAAATTGCTGTTTTGGTGTTCAATAATTCCACTGAATGTTTCGAGATGTGTAAAATTTTCTCGTCTGTGTCAGCATATTGCATGAAATTATTTTTGAGTGTTTTCAAAGGAATTGCTGCTTCCGCTGAAGATAAGTGTCTAAATCTCTGCCGTCTTCAGTTTCATTGTGGTCTGAATGTTTATTGGTGTCGTTGTTGCCTTTTTGTCAAGCATTTTGTCCACAATGTCATTTGTTCAAGATTCAGTTGCAATGATTTCATTATCGATGTTGGCATATTCTAATGGTTCAATAACCTGGTGTGTGTCAGTAGTTTGTGCAGCACAAAGAAGGTTACCTAATTCGGCTAAGCTGAGGTCGTCAGGGTCACTGTCGGTGTCCATTGCATTATGTGGTCGTAGGTCACGGAGAGTAAACCCAGCTGTATGGAAACAATTTTGGATGCATCTAGGCGTGACTTGGTACCAAGCCCTATGTAACAAATGTACAGTGTCTAACAGTGTTATTTGTTTTGTGATATTTTTTTTTTCAAAATGTTCTAAAATGCTTTCAATGAAACATTTCCTGTAATTTAATTTTAAACTTTGAATAATTCCTTGATCGCACAGTTGTAAAATGGAAGTAGAATTTGGAAGTAAAAATATAAGTTTCACGTCTTTTAAATTTTTCACACTTGGATGTGCAGGGCAGTTGTCAACAAAAAGAAGAATTTCTCTTTTTTCGCTTTGCATTTTTCTGTCCATTTTAATAACCCATCTTTTAAAAAATTTGCTTGTCATCCAAGCTTTGCAATTTGAGTTGTAATCAATAGGAAGAGTTCTAATGACCTCGAAGCACAGCGGATTGTTAAATTTCCCTTACAAAAAAGGTTAAACTTTTAAGTTTTTCACTGCCTTCCATATATTACAGCATATGCTATTATATTGAACTTGCAATATTAGATACCATTTTAAAGTTGAATTTCTTACCTCAATTCATAAGCTGTGTTTCGTAATAGCTCCAAGTGACTGAAAATTTTAAAACCGTGTGCACTTTCACTTAATCATAGCAATTTTTGACTGATGCCACTAATTGCCCAAAAAGGATGAAAGGACCCATAATGAATTAAGAGTCTCCGATATTAATTTTGATCAATAATAATTATAGTTCTGTACATGAATTATGCTAATAACATATTTTTGTAAAGATTGATACATATTTCTTATGCTTATTTTCATCCAAACCACATTAACACAGGTGTTTGATGATTCATAATAATTTGGGTCATTCAAACCCAAGTGATATAATTGCCTGTGGGCAGGGTCAATACGGCCACATAATAAAAATATATAAAAATAATTAAGGAATGTTAAAATGAGTTATATGCTTCAATCTTCCAATTTTTTCTTCTTATGTAATTGAATAGGAATTGTATGTATTTTGAAAGTTCATAAACATGTGCACAGAAGACTCCATATTGAGGCTTCTTTGCAAATATGATACTTAGGTGACCATTAAGGCCTCTTGTTTCAATTTTAACATCTCTACAGGTTGGCCATAAAATTTTGAACTTCTACAATTAAATTATTATACATGTATATTGAGTATTCATATGAATGTTAATTCATATAAAATGTTAAATTTTATCTTTTCAGGTAAAAGTTGGTTATGTAAAACGGATCGTTGGTGTTGTAGAGTATGCAAGTGAACTTCCGATCACAATCATCATCATTGTAGTTCTAGCAGTTTTGTTAATTGTGTTTTTGGTTGGTGCATTCCTGGTTCACAAAAGACTGAAAGCTCGCAACCAACTGAAAATAGAAGAGATAATGACAGAAATGCATGACCTTGAACAAAGGACAATACGCACGAACCAAGAAGGTCAGCTTCTTACTGTATTTCCATATACATATTAAGTAAAGATTTTAATGAAGTTAATAAAGATTAATGTTCTTCTGTTACAGTTTATAAAAATCAGATACAGGTATTTTTGACATAAACTACCTGTATTTTCACAGTTGATTGGAGTTTTGAACATTAATTCTGTATCTTGTCTCCACTGATGTTTGTTTCCAGTGGACAGAATCAGTTAAAAAGTACAGTTTAAATCTCTCATATTTGTGAATTAAGACAATATATCAATTATCAGAATAACTGCCTATTTAAAATTTCATTTGCTTCAGAGATTGAGGCAATGAATTTAGTTTTCCTGTTGTCAGTGATCATCACAAGTTGCATGTGCTAAAATTTAGTGATGGGCAGTAAGAAATACTTGATAATATGTCAAAGAGATCTCTACCTTTTATCTATCCTGTCAAAGACCTTTACCTTCTGACTATCACAGTGTAAAGTTCTGTAGTCAGCTGGGGCCAAACATACAAGTAAAAAGTAAATAGATTCTTTTGCATTCATTTCATTTAATGAAATTTCAAAGTTAAATAAGTAAAATTATGACTCTGACCTGAAGAAATCTGTTGTGTGAATTCAGTTTTGATTACGTTATGTCGTGACTGTATGGAGATACCATATATTCTTGCATATAAGCCAGTCCAAGTGTAAGTCAGTATCCTTAATATCAGAGGTGTTTTTACGCATTTAACACACTGACCCTTTTATAAGTCAGTTTGAATTTTGGATCAGATCATCCATCGACTCAAAACCCATTTTCTAGCAAGAGTTGTTTCTCTTTGATGTATGTAAGTTTTTTTTAACACTGATCTCGATCTTTATTACAGGCATCTCCATGTTAAATACACTGAATGAAAAAGAAAATGGTTTTGCAGATTTTTTTGATTTTTTGTTATTTTGTCTCATCTGCATGTTTATTAGACCTATAATTTTACCACATAAGATTAAAATAGAAATTGATTTTATAAAAGATGTTCACTGCCCAAGCTATTTGATATTGGGGTGCTCACTGCCCAATCCATCTCTGGTAATGTGAGGTCAAATAATTGAATAATCAGTTAATAACTGTAGCTTCACTGTGGCGTTGCTAGTATGATTGATTAAATATTGTTTAACGTCCCACTTGAGAATCTTTCACACATGGAGAAGGGCTGCAAATTTAGGCCTATGCTCAGCGCTCATGGCCTTTAAGCAGACACTTATGGTCTTTGAGTAGGGAGGGATCTTTATCGTGCCACACCTGCTGTGACACTTATGGTCTTTGAGTAGGGAGGGATCTTTATCGTGCCACACCTGCTGTGACACGGGACCTCGGTTTTTGCGGCCTCATCCGAAGGACCGCCCCATTTAATCGCCTCTTACGACAAACAAGGGATACTGAGAATCTATTCTAACAACCCGGATCCCCACGGGGACATTTCTAGTATGATGCCTAATCAAACAATCTGTGGCATGACTTATCATTAGCAACCAATTTCCTCCTCCATTTTCACTTACAAGCCAGCAGCAAACACACCTTGTTAAATGCTGCAAAAAAAAATATGCTTTCTGTTATTTACCACATATCTTCTTATGTATATAACTTAAAATTTCCACTCAATCTAACAACTTTTTAATAGGGTTTTTCATATCTTTATTTTACAGAGTTTGCCGAGATGCAGCTAAATATTACAGACATCAAGCGTGACCTAGTCTCCTCAGGAATCCCGTATCATCAGTACCAGAACTACACCCAGTACATCCTGTTCCCGAAGGAAGTGGAGGCAGGCGCCCTGAACAGCCTCCTCCAACACAGCGGGGTAAGAAGGGTGGCTATCTACAAGTGGCTAATTAAATTTAAAGCACTGTCATATGTAATGTTATTCTTTGACATGTGAATGCATGCGGAAAAAAATGTACATGATATAAGATACAATCATTGTCTCACCATAAGTCTGTCATCAAAGTGCCTGCTGTAACATTCTGCTTGCAATGAAAGCACTGAAATAAAAAGTAACTTCCCTTTTGTAAATGATGGTGTATTGACCTGTATAGGTCACTCGGGTTTCTTAATGCTGTTTTTCACCATTGTCTTTGTCTTATGTTTTTCATTTGGTCATTGGTCATACATATTTTTTTTTTTTAATCATTTCCTGCTTTTCTCGGGAACAGCTGAATCAATTTGATGTTGAATATGTATGGGTCAAGAGGAACAAAATTTAATGAATTTCATGAACACTACTTCTTTGGAGCCAAAACCATCAAAAGTGATGTAATCTTCAAAGAACTGCCGGACATCAAGCATTCAAAATATTAGTATGGTTCAGGGTTCATTCCTACGATTGAGCTTAGTTGGTTATATATTAAAAATGTATTATATGTTAGGAAATCTTCTTTACCTCTGGACATCAAGAAGGTAAAATGTTTGTATGATTACAATGAGCATTGAGTCCTCTACCAAAATTATGAAATTTATGACCCCAGGGTTCAGATACCAGGGAGAGGTTACATTGATCGTATACACTATTTATTGAAAATGCAATAGAAAATCTTATTGTTGGACATCAAGCAAACAAAATGTTTTTATGGGGATATTGAGCTTTGTGAAATTTATTACCTCAGGGTTTGGAGTTCAGACATCAAGGTGGGCTTAGTTGATCAAATGTTGAAAATGCAATATATTTTAGAAAAGTATTTAGGACATCAAGCAAGCAATCTGTTTCCATGGTTACCTATAATGAGCAATGAGAGCTCTCTGTAGAGATTCCTTTGCTCTTTGCCCTTTTAGAACTAAAACACAAAATTGACGTGATAAAACTTCCAAGAATTCTAAATTATCAAATGTGTTGACCTCTAATGCAAAGTATAAGACTGGAGCAGTATAAAAAGCTCACAGGTAACACAATGATTTCTAAAGAACAAAAATATTGTACGTATTCAGGTTACTGTTAAGGCACATGGGCCTCTTGTTCACTGTCTATTATAATTTGCCTCTACACTGGTGCACATGGCAAGTATAGTTATCAGAGCAAATAGTTGCAGTGTTCAATCTTGTTAAGTTAAAAACCTTCAAACACCTAGCTGTCCGTGAGGAAATGGAATTGGGTTATTTCGAGTTGACTTCTCTGATTACCAGAAGCAGCATCTTTGGGGTCGACTATTTTAAAGTTTGTTTTCACTGGATCTGCATTTGGTACTGCTTCAGAAACTTGGAAATACTTGACTGACTTTTACTGAAAATTTCAGTGATCTGCCATTGTGCATATCCATTTGTAAACATGGATTTGATTTTGTATTTCATAGAGGTAATTTTGTTTGAATTTTGTAGCTGTCTTGTCAGATAACAATAATGATAGGTTATATTTTGCAAAATGATGTCTAAACTGTTTATCATAGACCTTATGAGCAACTGTAATGAGCAACGTCTTAAAGTTTCAAGTATATTTTGATAATGATACGAAAGAAATTAAATCTAGATTTAGAATATGAATATCATTAGCTAGCTGCCATTTTGATGACAGGCGAATGTCCAGGTACTGTACACATCATATGATAGAAAAGAATACACATATGATGGAGCAAAATGCCACAATTGAAATTGGAAAAGAATGGGGGGGGGGGGGGGGGGGGAGGCAGTGTTTCACAGACTCTAAGACATCTTGTTTCATGCAGTACTCCAGCAAGAATGTAGAGAAGGCTATGGATCAGTTTGACAAGCTGATGACTAATAAGTACTTCGTCAAATCTCTGATTGGTACACTGGAAAAACAACGCAAGATCACTCTGATTGACAAGTAAGTGACCTTTACCTTTGAACTTTGACCTAAATAGGAACACCAATTCTGTAGTATAGGTTGTAAATGCATGTATTTATAAGAAAAGTGAGTACTTTACTGCTTTAGGACCTCAGTGTATACAGGAAAAAAAGCTAATGAGCTTAAATGTATTGTGAAAAATCTTTGCAGGGCACAGTTTTCTGCTAACTTCAGTGTGGTTATGATGGGAAAGATGAGAGATTTCTTTGAGTAAGTGAATTTTTTTTCTCTGACTGAAATCATTGGGCACTTAGAATTACAGGAGCATTTCGTGATTATTTGACATTGATGTCCATGTGTGTTGACTTTGTTTTATCAAATTTTCAGAATTGTGAATTGTTTACTTTCAACGCTGGTGGATTCTTCAAACAAAAAGGCACACAAAACACTTTTTAACAGGTATTGGACTTCCTGTTTTCAAATCAGACTTCACATTGAAATCAAAGAATTCATTACAGAGTGAAGTTATTTTGTAACTAATTTACATTATTTACATAATGGGTAAGAGATTTACATCATGTCATGAAACATGCAGGGACAGAAAATTTGCTTTGTGATTTGCAGCCATCATATGAATTGACTTAAAATAGCAATCCAGCTGAAAATAAACTGTTAAAATATTCCACAGAAAAGTTCAATGTTGAATAAATGATTATAAATGAATTCAAGCATTTTTAAAACTGCACCATTTCAGATTCGAGTCCATTACTCTGAGATTACTTTCACACTGGCTGGCTGTCTCACTCTATCCCTATTTAAAGGTAAGAAACAATATGTAGAAAGGCTTATAGTATATACCTGTGCTATAAGCTTAGGTGAGGTTTTCTGATCAGCTGTTGTCTGATATCCATCCCTTCATCATTATTGACTTCTTCTCCAGAACTGAAGGGCTAATTTCAACCAAACTTGGCATGAAGCATATTTGGGATTAAAAATAGTTCAAATGAAGAGTCACACATTGTTCAAAGGAGAGATAATTAAGAAATAGCAAAAGTGTGGTGGCATCTTTTTTTAAGTTCTTAAGAATCTCGGCCAGAAAAGACAAAAACATGCATGTATGTGAAAGCTTATTCAATGAATGTAGATTAAAAAAAAATTTGAAATCATGGCCCCACAGGGGTAGGTTTAGGAATCAAAGTTTTACATGGGGATATAGAGGGGGGTGGGAGGGGGTGGGATCTTTTAAAAATCTTCTGTAAAATAACAGAGCTACATGTATGTTAGTTAAATTGATATTGAATCATCCCCATGTGTGTATTGAAGTTTAGTTAGGATTTAAATCATAACTCCATGAGCTAGGTTGAGGTAATGATATGAGGTTAAAATTTGTCATGGGACTATAAAGGGTATAAATCGTTAAAATCTTCTTCTGCAGAATGTCAAACCCTTGTTAGTCATAATGATATTAACACATCCACATGTCTTGTGTGGATTCGGTTGGTTGAGTCTTGACACTATGGGTTAGGTTGGGGTCAGATTTGTTATGGAATGGAAGAGGTTAAAATCTCTCTGAAGAACAGCTTGACCAAGGTGACTCAGGTGAGCATTGTGGCCCATGGGCCTCTTGTTTCGGTGTTGTCACAAATCAAGTGCAGGTTTCAATTGTGTGGGCTTTTGTCCAGTGGTTTCAGTAGCCAGTGTCCAATGAATGGCACTCTGTACAATCAGTGTACCATGTATTTAGAATCTGGACCTGTGTCCAATTTGATGGCAGTAGTTTAAATTGTTGCAAGTTTTGCAGGTCCATTATACTATAAGAAGCCTCAAAATCCACAATTTCTGATTGATTGATTGATTAATTAGATATTGTTTAACGTCCCGCTCGAGAAACTTGTCACTGAAATTTTCTGTTCCAGGATGGAGGTGGGTCCTCTCTGTTCATGCTTTACAAGTCCACTCAGGCGGTCATTGAGAAACGCCCTGTGGATGAAGTGACTGGAGAAGCTAAAAATACCTTGTCAGAGGACTCCTTCTTGAGGGAAAAGATTGATTGCCAAACCCTAGTGAGTTAAGCTAAATGTTCATTAGAAATAGGAGTATTTTAAAGAGACAACAGAAATTGAAATTTGGGTTCAGATTTTTTTTTTTTTATCGTTGTTTCTGTTAAAAAAAACACCACTCAAGTGATGCAATACAGTTAAGGTATGGGATTGAACAGTCTAATGATGAAAAGCAAACTAATGGCAAAACCTAAGTTAATGCTTTGAAACTCATTGTATTTGATAAACATCTACAGGTTATATGCATGTGCAGGAAACTTGCACTATCTTGAACATGGATGTGTCAAATGTATGGGATATGTCGATATGAGCTGCTGAATCAGGTAGTAAAATATGAAAATAAATTGTCTTTCCATTTCAGAAACTTGAAATTGACTTGAATGGCAATGGCAACTTATATACGTGTGAGGTTCTAGACTGTGATACTGTCAATCAAGTGAAAAGCAAATGCCTGTACCAGATCTACAAGAACAAACCTGCCTCAGAAATGCCATCGACTGATGAAGTGGACTTAGGTATGTATTCTGTTAGTCTTACATCAAAGACACAGTATCCCTCTCCTCTAAAGGCAATTAATTAATCTCCGTGCTTCATTCAGAGTTGTCAACTCCAACAACTGTTTACCAGCATATCCAGTTTTAGTCCCTTAAGTCTGCTTTTTTATTTTTATATCCTTAAAAATCTTGATCCTTTTCTCATCAAGTAATTTTTGGTTGTCATAGTTAATAAATATTTATAAACATGCAAAGAAAATTAGGTATTTAAAATAATAGTAAACTCATATTTGCTCAAAAATTTTTCCTTGGTCTGAATTTGATAAAATTACTAATAGTATCAGAGTTTCACATTCTAACAGATATTTTAAGTTTACATATTTTTCTTATTTAATGAATGAACAAAGTATTCCTCTGCTAAACTAATTTTTGCTTCCTCATCAAAAAATAAAAGAGCTAATTTATGTATTCCGTAACCTCACATGAAAAGTGCACTGCGCATAAAGTTATGTCACTTCTGGCTGATGATGGCAGATGTTTGGTTTGGCAGACAGATGAATGCTGATATGAGCTATATTAAGGTTTTAAATTTTGTGTTTAGGTCATTGTAACTAAGAAATCGGAGGTGGCCATGTTTGACACACTTATTGCTTATGACATGCATTAAGTACTGACTTATGTCCAGGCCATTATTTTGTAACAAAGGGGAGGGGCCTCCATGGCCTAGTGGTTAGAGCATTGTGCTCAAAATCACAAGGCCTCTCACTTCTAGTCGGCGGGGGATTGATTCCTGCTCGCACCGATATATGCGAGAAAGTTTCCAAGTTTACTTTCGGAAGGTCGGTGGTCTTTTCACGGGAACATTGTATCTGGACGTCATAGGATAGTATGCAAGACTCCAACAGTGGAGAAAAAAGACATCAAGCAATGCTTAGAACTTGTGTGTCAAAGTGTTCCTCATATTGATGCAGGTTATTTAAAAAAAAAGAATCAAGGGCTTTTGCGTATTATTTCCTAAAATCTACTGAACTTCATCAAGGCTTCAGTAGAGCAAGACTTTCTACCAGATTTTGTAATCACTATTAATTGCATGAATTCACATCCTCACCATTTATTCCATATTTGTTGGCTGTTTTTGAAAGCAAACATATCACAGTTTCTGTGGTGCCAGTTTCAAGCAAGTCACATTTTTGATCACTTCATTGCATTATAATATCTAACTCCAATGCTACCTTTCAGGAAGGAAAGAACATTTACAGGAAATAGTACAGAAGAAATGTTAACTCAGTTATTAATGTTGCAAACTCATAGACAAATAGATTTTAACCAGTGACAGGTAAAATTGTTACCATATTTGAATACAATGAGAGATAATATATTGACTAGTTTTATCAATACGTCTTACAAATTTGTAGAGTGGATGGCTGGCAAGAGCGGTCGGCTTCCTTTGAACAACATAGACCAGACAAGTGAACGAGAGGACAATATGGTTCGCCGTAACACGCTTCAGCATTACAATGTTCTGGATGGCAGTCGTATGGCTCTGCTTTACAAGTTCTCGCCTGATGATGAGCATACAGAAGTTGAAGAGGACCCTTATGGTAAGAAAAATTGTCCCAAAAAAAACCAACTTTTATATCCTGGTCTCAGCATCAATTTTGACAGTTAATCAAATCACAATTTCAAACTGTAAGAAAGTTCTTCAGATCCATGGATTTGATTTTGTATCAATCAGAAAGAATACCAAACCATATGGTGGAAACACAGATTTAATTGTGCTATGTACAAGGATGTGAATTTTATTAATAAGAATGTTTATTTTTGTTGACAGTGAACCAGCGCTCACCTTCAGACATAGACATATCTGTTCCTCCAGATGTCCATCTCATTCAGTCAGTATCCTCTACTGGAAGTTTGGAGCATCTCAGACAGTGGCATTTGGTATACCTTTTTGCTTGGATAATTTTAAATTCAGATTGGTTTTCTAAGTGTAGCAGAGTATCATGATTGATTTTGTAATTGTAGCTTGATTCTTTCATGTAACTAGGCAGCATCATGAAAACTTGTACAAAAGAAAGTTAAGTAAATACAGACAGCATAAAAGAAGACCTCATTTTTATCCTAAGATTTTAAAATGAAATGCATATAATTGTAACACTGTGAAAAGTTAGTGGTTTCCATCAAATCAATGCAAGAAAATTGATTTCCTAACACGTGAAGCTTGACCTGTGTGATTGTTGTACTGGTATTTATATTCTGTAGGTAAAAAGTGTGGAAGAGGAAGTATCCCACGAGATGGCAGTAAAACTGAAGGACATTGTTAAGACGAGTCACATTACCAACCTAATGCACACAAAGGTGGGTAGCCTTGATTGGGAACAGCACTCTATTCACATGCCACTTGTTGGTTAGAATTGTTGTGTTACACTCAAAATTGTATTTGAGATTTTCATTTTCCAGTTGTATTATCACAATAACTTATTAAAGTGTAGTCCTGTTTCAGTTAAAATAAATTAGCTGCAGTACTGTAGCATTATGGTTTATATTTTAGTCTTTCACCATAACACTACAGTTTTGTTTGTTTTGTTTTTTTACTAAATAACTTGAAATTTTCTTGAACAAATTTCTTGAAATAGCAAATTAAATGGATTATGAATTTTACTGAGGAATAACTAACTTGAATGTCAATGAAATCTTTACCACTGTGCTTGGAATTTTCAGCTAGTATTGCAGGACAATATTAAAGAAGTTTTTGACAGTGTGTTGAACCACGATACGGTCCCGCTAGTGGTGCATTACCTATTTGGAGTGCTGGAAAATCTGGCTAATAAGAATGGTGTTGAACCAGACACTTTACTTTGTTGGAAGAGTGAAAGGTAGAGCTACACTAGACATTCTCTGTTGGGGGTGGTCTAAACAAATTTTTGTGTGGATGCTAAAAATATTCATTTTCAGGTTCAGCATTGATTTTTTCAGCTACTAGGTTGTTAAAATAAACAAGTGTAGGGCTCCCACTAAGGATTAAAAAGTTGTACAGGATATGGTTTGAAATTTTTTTTTTCTTTTTGTTTTTGATAAGAATATTTTTCCAATTTCTAAATTTTTGTATGATGTTTGCCTTATTCTTTGTGAGAATGTATCTTTTTCAAACCTTTATGTACTCCAAATTCTGTATGTAGTTCTATACCATTATTTCAAAACTACTTGCTCTGATACTGTGTTTTATATTCAAAGTTTTCTTGTAACTTTGTACTTTGGCAGTCTGTAGTCATGGTGTAAATGCGGTGTAAACGTACACATATTGTATCAGCTTAATTTCTGTTCAAGAATTCCTTCCGGATCCCCAGGGACTGGGATATGTTTCTATATAGTATGTAATTAAAAGAGGATGGAAAGGGAGATTACTCATGCGCCATGTGTGATTTCTGTACCTTTATTAAACAATAGACATATAACTGACCTGCACAATTAATTTGGACTGATGATGTGTGTCTATGAAAATAATAAATTCATGACGAGAGGGTTTGACTAATATTTAAAGAAAAACAAAACCGTAATGGTCAGAGAGAAAGAGTGGAGGTTGGGGAGGGGGTAGGGGTGGGGGTGGTTCACCTTTGTACATCTGATCAGTACCTCATCAGGTGACATTTCCACACAAAGATTAGTTGTGAATTTTTGTTGTTACATCCATAAGCATTTAATATTCAAAACACATAACATGTTAACAACTACTAACTGTCAATTTCCCTTTATTAACAGTTGGCACATTTACAATGACTAATATTAAATACTGAACACCACCTATAGCATGTGATAATTAATAAGTTTACAGCATTTATTTTATTGATGCTATAAAAATGTAGATTGGCAGTGGTACATGTAGGATATTGTGAATGAAAATTGTTTTTGTAGGCGTGTGTGAATAGGTGGGGGCAGGCAGGGTATAGGTGGAGGAATGAAAGAAGGGAAAGGTGAATAGAGAAAAGGGTTGGAGGAGAGAGGGGGAGGAGAAATATGGATTGAAGGAATGAATGAGAGGAGGAAGAGAGAAAAGTGAGATGGATTGAAAGAATGAGAGGAGGAAGAGAGAAAAGAGAGATGGATTAAAAGAATGAGAGGAGTGAGAAAGGAAAGATAGATTAAAAGAAGGAGTTAGAGGAGACAACAGTAAAGAGAAATAGACTAAAAGAAGAAATGAGAGGAGGGAGAGGAAAAATAAAGACAGACTGAAAGAAATGAGAGAAGAGAGAACAGAGGAAGATAGACTAAAAGAAGGAATGAAAGGAGGGAGAGTAAAGAGAGGAATATAGATTAAAGGAAGGGTTGGAGGGAAAAAGATAGATAAATTGTAAGAAAGAATGAGAGGAAGGAGACAAAATAAAAGGAAACAGATGGAATGAGAGGATGGAAAGAAGAGAGGAAGACATTGAATAAAGGAATGAGGGAATGGAAAGAAGGGAGGAAGACATTGAAAGAAGGAATGAGAGGATGGAAAGAAGAGAGGAAGACATTGAATAAAGGAATGAGATGAGGAAGAGAAAATAAAGGAAGTCAGGTTTAGAAAAGGGATGGGAGCAGAAGGAGATCCCTCTTTAATTTTGTCATCAAACAGCATAAAAAAAGTTAACAAATAATATTTTGGGAGTCTTAGAAAAAATTAATGGCTTGTTCGAATTTGGTGTAGGGGTATTGGGATTCTCTAGTGAGAACAGGACTGATATCACTCTCCCATGTTTATGTAAAGCATGCTTCACTGCTAGGCTTAGTAGTCAGGTTTCTCTAGTATATGCAAATATGGAATGCCACCACTGTGATTGATGTGACTGTTGCCATGGAGATGCTGTTTCTGTTACCTCCCTCATATACCACGACAAGGGAAGTATAATCGTGTCGTTGTAAAGATTTTTTTTTTAATTTCAATGTCAAAGAAAAATTTGCCTGAGAACTAAATCCTTGATAAGATTTGGCATTTATTGCTGTTGTTTCTCTTGGTAAGTAAAAATGGTGATGTTCAAGAATGCTCTTTTCATTTGAAGATATGATTTCAGGCTCTGGTTTGTCTTGAATTAGAGATTAAGTATTTAACTTGTTTTGTTTGTGTTTTGTTGTTTTATGTCCCATTTGAGAATTATTCACTCTTATAGATACATTACCAGTTGTAGGTGACATGCAAAAAAGGTACTAGATAAAATGAAATCTAGATTATCAATATGTTCCCATCATGCATTTCATGTAACATTCAAAATCGTGTACATTGGATGTGATAGGAAACAATTTATAAATAAAACTTGGGAACATGTCCAACTTTTAACCAGGGATTGCTTAAATAAAAAAGGAGGAGGTTACTACTAATCAGTGAAATTTGCAATTTAAACCAGATTTTATTTTATGGCTTTTGGAATTATTGCATGACTTGCTATTAATGAAATATATATTTGTGGTATGGCTGCTTGTATAAGTAGTGCATGAGTTCTGTACTTTGCTTAAACTACTGTCAATGCACAAATATTTGAGAAAGGAATTTAGAAATATATTTCATTAGGGACTTTAAATTAATATTTAATCATATTCTTTAACAAATTTGGAATATTAATTGATATTCATGTATTTTTTCTGTTTCGTATTTTTGGTTCAAGGTTTTCCATATTTTTATTAGCTTTCTGTTTTTAAAAAAAAATCATATTAGTGTTTGAATACATCTTTATTACTTTTAATATTTTGCAATGCTCCTGACAGTCAATTGTATAATAAAAATTACTCTGCAATATTTTAGCTATAAAGGAGAGCAAAGTATTTTGTTTTTTATTTATTTATTTAAATATTTAAACAGTGTAGATTTAAGTGTATGAAAATTTATTGGTAACATAAGGATTGATTTTACTATGATTTTCAAAAGGTGAAACATTTAGAATATCATACAGTGTATTAGATTTTTCTGATTTTAATGTCATATGCCATATGGAAGTCCTATCATGACTAGAGAAGGAGTATGATTTGCTACTCTCATCGTCATGTGGAGATAAGAACAGCACATCAGAACTTTTGCCTAGCAACGATGTGTGGCTTTGTAAACATGGTGACAAACATCTAATGCATTTTGCTTAGCTTTGATTATTCATGGTGGCTTTAAGACCGTAGCTGTGGTTCTGTCGCTCCAGTCTGACATATCATTATATGACTGGGAAGTGACAGAATCATAGCTAGGGAGACCCACAAGTCCAATCTTGTTTTTTGGTAGTCCCAATATATACTCTAAACTTAGACCCCACAAGTCCAATCTTGTTTTTTGGTAGTCCCAATATATACTCTAAACTTAGACCCCACAAGTCCAATCTTGTTTTTTGGTAGTCCCAATATATACTCTAAACTTAGACCCACAAGTCCAATCTTGTTTTTTGGTAGTCCCAATATATACTCTAAACTTAGACCCACAAGTCCAATCTTGTTTTTTGGTAGTCCCAATATATACTCTAAACTTAGACCCCACAAGTCCAATCTTGTTTTTTGGTAGTCCCAATATATACTCTAAACTTAGACCCACAAGTCCAATCTTGTTTTTTGGTAGTCCCAATATATACTCTAAACTTAGACCCACAAGTCCAATCTTGTTTTTTGGTAGTCCCAATATATACTCTAAACTTAGACCCACAAGTCCAATCTTGTTTTTTGGTAGTCCCAATATATACTCTAAACTTAGACCCACAAGTCCAATCTTGTTTTTTGGTAGTCCCAATATATACTCTAAACTTAGACCCACAAGTCCAATCTTGTTTTTTGGTAGTCCCAATATATACTCTAAACTTAGACCCACAAGTCCAATCTTGTTTTTTGGTAGTCCCAATATATACTCTAAACTTAGACCCACAAGTCCAATCTTGTTTTTTGGTAGTCCCAATATATACTCTAAACTTAGACCCACAAGTCCAATCTTATTTTTTGGTAGTCCCAATATATACTCTAAACTTTTTAAAATTTATTTTGTGCATTATGATCAGTCATCAAACTCCCAGCTTTTGAATTCCGGGGGGGGGGGGGGGGGGGTTACAAATTGTAACAATAGCCATTTTGAACCTTATGAATGTATCGCATTTGTGTACAATGCAAGGTATGAAATAAGCTAAACATAGTACGTCTATTTTGAAAACTGGGAATTCTGACAGAAATGAAAATAGAATGTTTATATAGAAAAATAAAATTTCTTTTTGAAAGTACATTAGGGATTTTCAGGAAGCACTAGTGTATTGATGAAGTATGCTGGCATATGAAGCCTTCAGTTCAAACCTTCATGTATTTTCAATCACAAGTATTACAAAGCAATGTTTGATGTTCATACTTGACTCAAAAGTTTCTCATGGCCAACTAGTGTATTGTGCCTACCGAAATCATTTGGAGTCTGTTACAAGAAGGAAATTTTAGAATTTGTGTACAGTTCTGTCCAATCCACAACATTAGATGTTCATTGTCACATAGTTATACACTATGTATAGTTAAATACATATCTCCAAAACTACACAATTTTCAATTTTAAAAAACAAAGGTCCTCTCCAGGCAACAATACTGTTTGGACCAAGATACCAATATACCAGTAGTCTAAATGATTTTTTATATCCATGAAAATCATATACGATGCACCCTTTCTTAATTATGTGTATCTGTGATTTTTTTCTGTTTCTTATTACTGTAAAAAGATGTTTGTCTATAAGCCACCATGAAGCAAGAATTATCTCCAACTGCCAGTTCATTGAATGTGGAATTACATATTAAATTTGTGGGGCTCAATGTTTGAGTATCGTTGAGATTTTACAGTTTTGTTGGGATGTAATTTCCTGGATATGATTTGTATATAATGAAACATCTTATAATTTGTGAATTTTGTTGAGTGAATTAAAAAATTTTGAGATGGGGGTATCTACAAAAATTGAACAGCATTCACACAATCTAATGATTCCACATTAAGTTCTTCTAACAGTGTAGAATTGAATTCACATGGATGAGTTTTTGAGGTGAAAGGTCAAATGTTACTTATTGAGCATGCGAGTGGTGATGTGTGTAACCATTAACTATTTTCCTGCTTAGCTATGCTATGAGAGTGTGGGCCACGCTCTTGGTCCGTCCTGAGTTCCTGTTCGACATCCAGAAAGCCAAACATGTGGAGCCAAGTCTGAATGTCATCAAGCAGGTTTTCATCGACTGCTTTCATTCCACCAAGATCAGCAAGGTCAGAAAAATGTTTTGTTGTAGATCTAGATTTTGAAAACTTAGATACATAAATTACAAGCTATATCCAAGTAGTTCATTTATTTATTTTATTTATTTTTTTGGAAAGAGGGGGGGGGGGGGGGGCCAGTTTGGTTTGGATTTGGGTTTTTTTGTTTTTTAGAACAAAAATTACATGTTAAAAAAGAATAAATTTTTCTTGTGTTGTAATTATATTTAGGATTCGTCCTTACAAAAACTTTTGTTTGCCCAAGAAGTACCATATTACCAAAAGAAGACTGAACAGTTTTACAAAGCTTTGGCCAACAAGGCTGCTGTCACAGATTCAGATTTCTGGAGTGAGATGTCACGGCTCAATGGCGTAAGTAATGAACCATGTGATGATAAGTTTCAATGAAAACCATTTGTTATACCTTCTGAATGAAGCCAATCTGTCATATGTGACCATATTTAATCTCGCTGAACATTAATTTAGTCATAAAAATGATTGTATTTTGTGTTTCCCAGCCTTATGTATGTTATTAGTAATCATAGGATTTCTTCTCAAAAATTTTTGAATCTGACTTTTTTTTTAGAAACTTAGAGAAGGTCTCCAGTAAAGTAATTCTTGCAATTTGGATAATGAAACATCATTTAAATCTAAACAGAACAAAATAATCAAGTAGCTGACTGCATTTGTTTAAATATTGAATATTCTCTGAATGCTCTCACACTTTACAGTCACTGGTGATGCAAGAGGTGTGATAGTTTTGAATTTTCTAGACTAACTTACTCTTTATTTATTTGATTACCAGTATTTTAGTAATTTCCTCAGGAAATTGTGAACGATGTTCATGTGAATCTTGATGAATATAGTACAACTATTTCAATGGCTGGGAATTCCAACAGAAATGAGAGTAAAATGTAAATATAAAAAATAAATTTCATTTTTGAAAAACACGAGGGTATGAACAGCAGTACTTCACGCCAGCATACTTTTCGTGAAGTATTCTGGTGTAAAGCATCGCAGTTCATATCTTGTATTAATTTTCAAAAATGAAAATTATTTCATAAAATTATCAAATTATACTAAATATTTTTTTTACCTTCTGATTTAAATAAGATTTTGCTTCTAAAACATTTGATCAGGGAGAGAGTTATAATCTTTGATGTCATTTTAAAAGAAAGCTTCCAATTTCTTTTTCTCAACCTTTGGTGATAAACTTAGTTGATCTGGTTGAACAGATTCTTCTAAGATTAAACTTCAAATACTTTGGACATTTTTTCATGTAAAATATTAAGACATGATTCAGTCAAAGCTATAGTACTTTATCATCATGTTACTTAATTATTTTACTTCTTTTAAAGAGTTTCCACGTATTTAGTCAATAAATGAATTTCACCATAAAGGATAAATTTTTTTTAATGCCATCAGGATCAGAGACCATAATATTTATTTGATTATGCAACTTGCTGATGGCAGCAATATCAAACGGCTAAAATTGCATTACCAAGCACATGTAAAGAGTTAAAATTTATGAATTTTGTGTCAGTAACACTGCCAGTATATTACATAGTTCTCCAGTTTTATATGAAATGACCATGCATGTAAGTTCACCCAAAGCTAGGAATCTTGGAATACTTGTATGACGTGAGCATACCATATAGGGTGAATTTTTAGCAGGATACAAATTCAGCAATTTTTCCATGAAAATGGATATACATATATGCATGTATATATAGTGACAGCTAATTTAAGTGTCTTTATAATTTTAGCAAAAATAACTATTACCTGCCTGTCATATGATTGATAGTTTGTTTGTTTTATGTCCCATCGAGAATATTTTACTCATATTGAGACATCACCAGCTGTAGGTGAAGTACCACAAATTTAGACCTATGCTTAGCACTCAGGGCCGTAGCAGTGAAGGTTCTTTAATGTTCCAACGCCTCTGATTTTAAGGTCATATCCAAAAGACCCATGATTCTCACTTCTAAATGCAGAGCGTTTGGTGAAGAAGCAATCACTACCTATGTTTACGTCTTAGGTTTGATATGGCCATGGCACAAGTGGGGCCCGAATTCACGACGTCCTGGTTACTAAGCAAGTGCTCTAACCACAGAGCTACTGTGACCGGTTGCTGCCTGTCATATGTAACTTGTTTATTTGTACCTCTTTTAGTTTGTAATTCAAGGCTGTAGATTTTATTGGTGTTGTCATGGGAATCTCCCTAATGATTTCAATGGGTGGATTAGTCATTGCATATAAATTCGAGAAAAATCACAAAATGTATATTCTATTGTGAAAATATTTTAGAAAATGCTCAGGTTTCTTAATAAATATTTGGTCTTTCCTTTTGCAGTTGCAGCTAGAGCATCTGAAATTCTCCAAACCAGCTGCTCTGCAGAAGTTGTACAAGTTTGTACAGCAGTATGTGGAAGAGGTTAGTCATCATTGATACAGTTCATGTACACTCAGCTGATCAATCCTTCTCGTATGCTGAATGATGTATTGTTCAAATTGATTCGATGAGATTTTGTCTGTGGCCTTTGTATTCATTAATTCATGAAACGATGAATGATATTTTTTATGCCCCAGTAATTGAAGATTTGTTTGGGGTTTTTTGGGGTTTTGTTTAGGAGGGAGGCGTTTTGTTTTTGTACTGTCTGTCATTCTTTCTGAAACTTTAACCTTCCTAATAACTTTTTGAACAGTAAATACCAGTGCTTTGATATTTCACATGGGTATTCCTTGTAACAAGACCATTCTGTTGGTACCAAACTTTTTGACCTTGTGACCTTGACCTTGGTCTTTGACTTACTGTTTAATAATGCTAACCTCAGCCATAACTTTTAAATGGTAAGCACTAGGGCTTTTGTATTTCACATGACTATTTCTTGTGACAAGACCTTTCCATTAGTACCAAAAGTTTTGACCTTATGACCTTGGTGTTTGCATCTTCACGAAAAATTTTCTGAGCCACTCGTCAGTTGGGCTAGTGGATTTCACATTTTTACTAGCCTAGCCCAGTGAATTTTTTTGGTAGCCCTGAAAAATAAATTTCAAAATAGAAGTATTATTTTATTCTATTAATTTGAATTCCGTATTGAATTCCATATTGATATCAAATATTGACTGAAAAAGTCAATAGTTTCCAGTCTGCTCATTCTCTTCTGATTTTTAGAGCCATGATCCTGGATAGTGGTCCTCTTCTTCATATTTCTCTTGTTTACTTTGAGCTTTTCCCCCATATTTTCTTCCCTGTTTGATTCACTTTGCCATATTTACTTTTATAACATTGTTGTCAGTCAAGGATATATTAACATTTACTAAAATGTTATTGAACATCTCTTTGATTAAACTGCATAGTGTAAGCCACCCTTCAATAACTACCCCCACCCCAAGGGGAAAAAAAATTAGAGTAACTAAAAAAAATTAGAGTTGTTTGGTTATTATATATACTATTCAAAAAGAAGTAGGGGATATTGGATTTACAAGGACCATGAAATGCAGATCATGAGGTCAAGAAGGAAACCAATGACAGAAAAACATTAAGGAAATATTTGTCAATTTATTCGAAACCCTGTCGCTGTCCAAGTATGTCCCAGACATGTTCGATGGGGCAAAGGTCTGGAATGGGTGCAGGCCATGGTAATGTGGTGATATTATGCTGTTGGAGATAATCTGTAATGATCCTGGCCCTATGACATCTGGCATTGTCATCTTGAAAAATGGCGGCTGTAATGATGTGCAAACGGCACAACATGGGGTGCCAAGATGTTGTCCCGGTAGTACTGCCCTGGATACGTCCAGCAACAACATGCAAGTCTGTTCTGCCGGCAACAGTGATGCCTCCCCACACCATTACAGATCCACCCCCATACCAATTATGTCTAATGATGTTAACGTCATGGAAATGTTCGTTACATCAGCGCCAAACACTCATTTGTCTGTCCAGGAAGTCCACAGTGAACCTCGACTCATCTGAGAACATTATGTAGTTACATCGGCATTTATCCCAGCATTGATGGTGAAGACACCATTGGAGTCGGGGCCCTAATGTGACGATCCCTCAAACAGAGAATGACACGAAGACTTGGGGTGTGTGAGTGAAATCTGTGCAGTTGATTCCTGATGGTCTGGCCACTCCCTACCAAGCCAGTATCCCTTTGAAGTTACCTTATCTGATTTGCTGTTACCAGACAATTTCTCAAGGCAATAGTGCGGACAAATCTGTCCTGAGCCTGGGTTTTGTTGCCCTTGGTTAAACGAATCATGGTTTATCATGAACAGACCCTGTAGCACGATGTCTGGACCATAATCTGCTGATAACAGAGTGGGAAACATTCATTGCCTTTGCCACAGCGACTTGTCTTGTGCCAACCTGTAGCATGCCAAGGGCATTTAACCTCTCATCCTGTGTTAGATGACGCATGGTCTGTTTAATTAACGACTTCAACAACTAATAATCTGATGCTTTCTCTTCAAAATCTTCCTTTAGAGTGGCTCTAACCTTCCAATTTAAAGGCATGCAAATTTGTGGCACAACACCCTTGATCATCAGTAGCATCCCGTGCAGATCGTGAGAGAGTGATTGATGTGTTTGGGTGATGGATTTCTTTGGAACTATACAACATGGTTTCGTGTCTCTTTGTATAAGTGAACATTTTGATCACAAAATACAGTATCCCCTACTTTTTTGGAATAGTATATATATATAGATCAAAATTCTAATATGTAAATTGAAATTTAATGAATCTGTAAATATATGTGTGTCAATGATAATGATACTAGGACACATATTTTTATTCAAATATAATGCCATATATTCTAGTATAAATGTAGTGCAGTATGCAACATCCACGAACAAAGTGCACAATTTCAAAGATTCATTTCCACGCAAATGCACTGAAAATATATTTTGTCTGCAAGGCATAATGTATAATCCTTACCAAATACCTCTGAAGTCGATTTAACAGGTGAAATAATTGGTGAGTCTTCCATCATAAGACATATTACTGTAAAAGAAAAATGGAGGAAATTTGTATCAAGAGTTGGCAATGTTTTCAGAGTGTTTTTGAAAATTAATTATGACTGTAGCACTGTTAATGATTTATATGGAGGGGATGTATGGACAGTAGGATCATGTGGTACTTAAAAATCCGTTAAACTTAAACATTTTGATGAAGTATCTTGTAAGGTGTAATTTTTTTCACTAGTCTGTTAAGCTACCTTTTGAGACAATTTTAACTAGCCTCAGGCATCGGACTAGTGAGTTTTCGTGAAGACAGTGTTTGCTCTACTTTAAAAAAAACTTTAGTCTTGGCCATAACTTTTAAAGGGCTCTCATATTTCACATGAGTATTCCTTGTAACAAGGCCTTTCTATTGGTACCAAAATTTTGACCTTGTGATCTTGACCTTAGCATTTGACTTTAAAAACTTTAACCTTGGCCATAACTTTTATATGGTAAGTACTAAGGCTTTCATATTTTACATTAGTATTCCTTGTGACAAGACCAAAAAATATTTACCTTGTGACCTTGACCTTTGGGTATGGCCTACTTTTTAAAGACTTTGACATTGACCCTAATTTTTAAATTGTAAGTACTAGGGATTTCACATTTCACTTGAGTGTTTATTGTGACAAGACCTTATTATTGATACCAAAATTTTTGACCATATAATCTTGACCTTGGTATTTGACCTACATTTAAAAATTTTGACATTGGTCATAACTTCTAAATGGCAAATACTAGGGCTTTCATATTTCACTTGAATATTTCTTGTGAAAAGACCTTTCTATTGGTACCAAGATATTTCACTTTTGACCTTGACATATGACCTACTTTTTTAAAACTTTAAGATTGGCATGGTCATCATTGGAATTTGCCATTATCGGAGACATTTACATTTCACAAAACACGTCTTGTTTGAAATTCACACTGATATGAAAGCTGCTTGAGAAAAGATATATTTATAAAGTACATAGTGGGTTGTGGAAACTATGTGATTTTGTAAAAAGGATCATTCAGCAGTTACGTTCTTTTGACATGTTCTTTGAAAGTTACCTTGTGCATGTAATTTCAAATTTAAAAAAAAAAAATCATAATTGTCAGTTAATTTCATGTGACAGACATGATGGTTCAATATGAACATGATTTGTCAGTGTGGCATTGTGATGACCATCATGTAAAAGAAAACAACATTGTTACATATATATTTACATATTCCAGTGTTTTTTGCCTTTGATATCTTAACAGATTGTAATGATAGCCATTTTCTAATGAACATGTTGCAGTTGTGAACAATGTGCATATGTATATTCATAAATATAGTACGTCTGTTTTATTGAGAGGGAATTCCAACAGAAATGAAAGTAGAATGTAAATACAAGAAATAAATTTCAGTTTTGAAAATGTATGAGGGTATGAACGACAACACATTATACCAGCATACTTTTCATGAAGAAGCAATATATTCTTAAATATGGAACAGTACATCTACATGTATCAAAATGAATATACTCTAGATATGTTCAAATGTTCATTTTTATAATCACATATCATATACATTGATTTAAATGTCTTTAGTTTACAATACTAAACAATATGCATTTTATGTAATTTCAAAATTATAAAAAGCATACATAATGAAGAAATGAATGATTATGACAAATAGATTATCTGAAGTAATGCTTTTCATTTTAGATCATTGAAGATTTGGACGCAGGTGACGAGACCAGTGGACTTCAGTTCGGCTCCAAATTGGACAATATTGTCCGCCTCATGGAAACCGACTCCTGACTATATGACAGCTGAAGTGGAGTCATGTGATAGCATTGGAATTGATGCTTCGGAACGAGATTTTATCACATCGGTCAGTTTTACAACTGCAGCATAGCTATTTTGTGTTTGATGAATCAAACATTCATGTACTGTACATGAATGATAGCAGGATAATCAAAAGCAAGCTGGAATGTGACTAGATCAAAGAGCTAGCATTTAGATCAACAATATTTACCCAATACTGCACATCAGTTATGTACAAGCTTAATATATGTATTTATATATATACATGTGTGTGTGTCTATATATATATATATATATATATATATATATATATATATATATATGCAATACCATAGTACATTTTATCTTTTTTTATTTTATACAAATTTTTTCCTTTGAATTTTGGTTTGTATAGTCAAGATGGTTAAAATTATGAGAGGTTGTTGAAAGAATATGATGTCCAGTGTTTGATTGGAATAACTTTTATTACCTGCAATATTTTTATATTTTAGATATTTGTTTGTTAGAGCTACAGCAGAAATGTAAAATGAAATCTTGTAAGATACTTGAGCTTGTCATGTGATTTTGATGACTGGCTTTAAGGCTAATTGCACTGTGTACCGTATGAATACAATACTTTATTTAGTGGGAGGTTTTTTTTTTACCAAATGACTGTAATACTGGATTGCCTTTTATAATATCCAGTAAAACTTCCTTTTAAGAAATTCAAAAGGACACTTTTAAAGATTCTTTATTTTCATTAAAGTAAGTTCTATAATTATATTCACAAGGCTGTTCCATATATTTAAAAAATGAATTGGTAAGTACTTGACTTTTTTGTTTGTACATGAATAACTTCCATTTTTCTAACCAAAGAAGCACTGAATGTTTTGAAAATTATTTTGATTTTGTTTGTACATAGTTATATACATATAATGGACATGCAGTTAAGAGCATGTAAATTAGATTGATCATAAACAAAAGAAATTAAATTGTTAATGATTATGGGAAATAAATAACTGTAAATTATATATATTACATTCCTTAAAACCATTTTTCTATCAAAGATTTATGAAGGATAAGGGAGGGAATTTTAAACATATTCTTTTTATCACAGATTGCTTAATGAAAGAGCCCCTTATAATCTGAATATACTGTATATACCAAGGACCCAATGTTGTTCAATGCCAAATGTTTGTTCCATGTATATCTTTTAAACATGTTTGGTAAATATCTTGTAAAAATCTTTAAATCCAAATGATTTTATGCATAAAGTGTGCCTTTCTTGATATTTTAATCCAGGGTGACTTCTTTGGAAAGAGATTTGGGGGAGGGGGGGGGGGGGGAGCAGGTTCTGAGAAGAACCCCTCCCCTAGCAACAAAATATTGAAAATGCCATTAATTAATTTCAGGTATCACTTGATTTTGGTGACTGAAATATTTGGTGGATTTTTTTTTTTTAAAAAGAAAAAATAAATGTTTAAAATGTGGGTGGTTTATTTCCATTTTACACACACACAGACCACAGCCAACCTAGTACTTGAAATCTGCAAGTTGTAATTTTCTCAATTTCTCTGATGTTTTATTGGAACTTTTGTACAGATGACATTTTGTCTTTCTCTCAAAAATGGACTGTGATCCTTTTATGTACATGTATGACTGTGTACTACTGCAATTATGTGCAATTTATGGCAAAGCTATTTTTTAAGTTCATTCAACAACATCTTGTTTTCTGCTGATATGATATATTGATTACATTATATCTTTTTAAGAATCAGGTGTCTTTCCATTTTCAGGAATATACAAACTTACACTTACCAAATGGTGAATCTGTATTTCATTGATCAAAGTGTTCCCTATTCAAAATAGTCCTTTTTTATGGCTACAATTGAACTTCTACCAATTATAAATATTTCAGTAAATTCTGAGATTTGGGTACATGTTTTCTCTTCTCTTTTTTTTAAGATGTGGAAATTTCAGGAATTAAGTGCAGTTGACTGCGTAAATTTTGTTATTTCCAGTAAATCTTGGTTATAGCGAAACCTCCCGGGCTGGCACAAAATAGTTCGTTATAACCAAACTTCATTATATCCAATACAATTTTCATTATTTTCTTTTCACTATTCAGGAGAATAAATGTCGCTTTGCAATAGATTTGAATTCGTTATAAGCATGAATTCATGATAAGGATATTTTGATATAAGATTGTTTTACTGTACAATCGTTCTGTAGAACTTTGTTTTCATTAAACTTTGTTTATTCTTGTTTGGTGATGGTGCACAGCTTTAATTCCTGCTAGACATATTTTATTTCTGTAGTTCAATTATTTTATACATCTGCTAATTTTTGTGATTTATGGAATGTTAATCTCTTTTTAAATATTTTTGATATTTTGAGTTTTTATAGCAAGACAAATTTATAAGACAATCTTACTGGGATAGGTTGCATAATGTTGATATATGAGTATTTAAGTTACATGCTATTCTGAATTTCCTGAGGGGGTACACAGCGGAGTCTCTTATTTTGTGTTTCGCATTAAAAGATTGTTGCCACCCTCTCTCCCCACAGGAGTGTGACTTCCTGGGTATAAACCATAAACCTCATCTCAGATGATAAAGCTTTCTTAAAAGAGAACATAAAGTATTACAAAATTCAGCTTCATCCACCTTTGGCAACAACAAAAAAAATGGTGACACCTCATACTCTAATGTTTTTAAAGTTTAGCAAGTATTTCATAAAGCAGTCAGTATATATGTGATATCCATAATAGATATTAGATTTTTGTATAGAAATAACAATAGGGCCAACCCCAAGGAGATACTCTGTTATATAATGGCAGTGTGATGCTTAGTAATACGACATCACATCTTTACATCACATGTCATGTATAAAGATCTGCTACCTGTTAACATTCGTAATTATTATTGTAGCTGGAGAAATTCACATTTTTTTCATGGGTGTATAATCTTAGCGATTTTTGTTGGAGCTTGTTATCCACAAATTTAATATTACATGCTGAATGTAAAATGTTGCTCCTACGAAACAGCGACAAATGATTCTATCTCAGATATTTCACTCCACGAATTTACAGGAAGATCCGCTGATCCAGACAAATTTGGATTAGTGAATAGAACCCACTCTATTCTAAAGACAACTAATTCTTATATGTAGTATCATGTGGTATGTTATATATTTTTATTATTTGCTGATTGTTTAACCATTGTTGTCCAATGCTACAATGAACTTAATAGTTTTTTGGATTGTACATATATAGATGAGCCTTTATTATTATTTTACTGTGTTTCATGTGATGAAGGATGATTTGAATGTGTTCATGTATAATACAGTGATGATTAACGGTAATGATAAACACTGGTAAACCAGTCATTCCATTAAAATAATGTATTATTCTCACCATGCTTATTATCTGAAATAAAGCAAGAAAGTAAATACATATTTCCTCAGCATTTGAGTTATTATTTAAAGGTTGCCCATAGTTGTGTAGGCTCTAATGTTGGATGGATGTTGTAACTACGAGTTTAAAACAAACATGAGGTCCGATACAACACCCCCCCCCCCCCTTTCCTGCCAGAAAACCCCAGCATGGTACAATTGGTTGACTTTTGGCCACTAGCCTGGTTTATTGGACATAAAACACTGAATCCTATTTATTAGTATAATCGGATTTGATATATTAAGAGGGGTGACCTGGGGACTCTTCAGTAAAAGGAGTCATTCATTGCTGTGAAGATATTAATGAACTGAGGCTTAATAAAGAGCAGTGTGGGGAGTGTTCCGATTATTCAGTGATTCTCGGAATAGGCGTAATGGTGTTTAACAAGGTGCAACAGAGCGTGAAGTCGGGCTTGGTATCGAGCCCAAGGTAGTGAACTGTGTCAGAAGTAGAATAAATAGGGCGAGTCTGGGAATCGGAAATTGGGAGGGAAACGAGAATGTGAAACCAGTGTGGCGACCAAGATTATTCAACCAGTGTTTTAATCCAAGTCAAACTTTATGAACTGTACAGACATGAATTAATTGCTTGGAATGGAACAGCTGACCTTGTAGAAGAGTAAGAAAAGTGTAAAGAGTAAGAAAAGAATATTGTACTTAATCTTACGCTAAATCTGTGAGAAAAGTTTTAAACAAATCCAGCTTGATTGCAAACAAAAGTCTGGTTTTGAAGCCCTTTTTGATAGACATCAAGCACAAGATAACCTAGTTGACAGTTTAGAAAAGTTGGAGGGCCTTAAAAGGAATGAAGGACAAACATTGAATGAATTCGTACTTCCCTCAGAAACCTCAGCCTGTAGCAAATGTTACAATAAAAAGAGAACAAAATTGTTAGATTTGAGGAGGTTCCGTGTCGCAGCAGGCGTTGACACGTTCAAAAACCCTCAATGTCACATCCCTGGGCGCTAAAAATAGGTCTAAATTTCACCTACAGCTGGCGATGTCTCAGTATTTGAAAATTCTCGATGGGACGTAAAACAAACAGACAAGGTGTACGAAGAGTTTGCATCTATGGAAATCAGAGAAGTGGGCGCTTTAGCTATGGTAGGGGTGGGGGGCAGAGGTTCAGGATTTTTCCTCGCAGCGTGGCACTAAAAACCTCAAGGTGAAGATGGACGTGTTTTTTTTTTTTGGTTTTTCTTTTTTTGACTTGTAGATATTGAGGATCTTTCCGACATCTTGTATCAAAGTGTCCAGACAGATGGGAAAATCTATTTAATGTACACAGAGCAGAGGAAGAACCCTTAGAGGAACATGCAGTCTTGTTCACAGCATATCATAAAAAAAAAGATGTCAGCCAGCTCGGGACAGAGGCAAGAAACAGTGCAGGACTGGATAGCAGCACTATTTGCGGGGTAAAATAGCTGGCTATAAAGATATCTAAGCTTATTGACGGAGAGCGATCTTAGAAAAGTATTGAGACGTAAAGAAGATAAAGTTCTTCAAATTTGGGGGTGGAACAAGATTGAAATCTGAAGTTGAATACGAACTACATGTGTATGTAGTTGGTAAACCTGTTATAGTTCAAACATGTGGTTGACTCAGGCATCACATCACTGCACTCCAGAATCGCAATGGCAGTAACGGGAGTAAAACTGGATTTGGAGAAGGATAGTGTTGTCATCGTTGGACAAGATCAATTTAACTACATCTTGCCATTATTGTATACCAGTTGACAAATCTGAGAGGTGGACTCGGTTTGTCTGTTGAAGAGGTGGACTCGGTTTACCTGTGGAAGAGGTGGACTCGGTTTACCTGTGGAAGAGGTGGACTCGGTTTATCTGTGGAAGAGGTGGACTCGGTTTACCTGTGGAAGAGGTAGACTCGGTTTATCTGTGGAAGAGGTGGACTCGGTTTATCTGTGGAAGAGGTGGACTCAGTTTATCTGGAGGGGTTGGAATCTGAAATGTGTAAGTCAGTTTTCCTAAAAAAATTTCTTCGGAAGTTTGCATACATCTAAATGGAGACTCGTTTGTTTAATTGGTTGTTTGTTTGTTTTACGACCCGTCGAGAATTTTTCACCCATATTGAGACGTCACCAGCTGTACGTGAAATACTACAAATTTAGACCTATGCTTAGCGCTCAGGGCCGTAGCAGTGAAGGTTCTTTAACGTGTCAACGGCTGCCGCAACACGAGACCTCCGTTTTTAAGATCATATCCAAAAGACCCGTGATTCTCACTTCTAAATGCGGAGCGTTTGGTGAAGGAGCAATCACCACCTATTTTTACGTCTTAAGTTTGACGCGGTCGTGGCACGAGCGAGACTCGAACTCGCGACGATGCGAACACTCTAACCACTGAGCTACCACGACCGGTTGGAGACTCGTAGCTTTTTTAAAAGATGCAGAAGTATGGAAGGAAGGGTTTGGAGGGCATATGTTGGAAATGGAACAAAAATGTGACCTTTGTAAACACATGCAAATACGTCACCCAAACCAGTAAGTTATCGAAGCCAATGGTAAAGAACTTCCATGATTGATTGATTATTTATTGCTTTCCGCCACACTCAACAATTTCTCAGTTATCTGGTGGCGTCCAGTTTTTGTTGGTGGAGGAGAGAACCCAGATACAATGTACCTGGGAAGAGACCACCGACCTTCCGCAAGTAAACTGGCTAACTTGCTCACATAACGCCACGGCCGAGATTCGAACACGCGCCGACAGAGGTGAGAGGCTTTGTGATTTTGAGCCCGATGCTCTAACCACTCAGCCACGGAGGCCCCAGAACTTCCATGAGAAAGTTGCGATGGATCTCAAACAACATAATAATTGCTGGATATTACACATGACAGATATATGGTCGAGATATACAGTGTCTTCATACAGCAAAACAGACTAAGTGATGTGAGTGACGCCATGATCGAGCAATGGGTTGGAGTTTTTGGAGTAACAGATATGATGCTGATTAAGCTTGATGCTGAAAACACAACTGTTGACAATGAACAAATCTTGTATGGGAAAACATGACAAGAAACTCGTTGCATATATAGAATGCACTTAGCAGCCATCATTTAATATTTGAACAGAATCCGAATTTGCTAAACATCATGAAAGGATATTTGCCTGTATTTAGAAGAAAGCACAAGTTGTGAGGCATTACCTAGGCATTTGAACACCCTACATGAAGCACAAAGCGGCCTTAGACAGATAAAGCAGATGGAAGAATTCAAAGACCTCTTCATTCCAAAGTAAGGACAGCAGAGGAATCGTGACAACGATGACTTGGTGTTTTACGAAAGAACGAGTCGAAAGCGCTGGATAGGACCAGGAAAAGTGAAGCATAAGGTGTCTTTGTAAAAGTATCCCCTATCAGATTGCAAATTGAAATATGATCAGTCAGAAATAGAACTGAATGAAGATAGTTTTGAAAAACAGTATGCAAATAGAAAAAAATGAAGGTGATGATATGAAAACGGTGACCTTTGTTCCAAGTGCTGTTTCAAAAAGACATACTCAGCCACCGGAGCAACACAACCATAAAGTGGAATCACAGATTGAATAAAGACTAAAGACAGAATAACATAATCAAGTACAAGCAAGTTACCAGAGAAGCCGGAAAAGTGACAGGAAAGAACCCTTCATTGTGCATTATTAGAAACGGTTCGAAAATAAAGAGAAAAGGTTTATCTAGATACTTTGCTTGGTTGTGTATAGTTTAGAATTAGAGTTTCTTTTATTCATCAGACAGCCCAACAATAGGGAAAGGGGCCGTCACGATCTTTCTAACCGTGGCGGCCATCAAAAACCTACAGAGAAAGTCTGCCTTCTTCAAGGGAGCAAACTATAACGTGAAGTGTACATTAAACCAACCAAGAAATGTGACACACTCACCGGATTCATATGGAAAATCTAGTATGGCTTATTTTGTTTAAAGGATGGTGGTTGTCAATTTTTCATGAGTGTCCTTGATTAGTTGCTTAAGTTAGGATACAGTTAAACAAAAATGGACCCTGCTATGTTTATTAAAGAAAATGGAAAATTCTGACAGAGAAAATATTTTGTATAAAAGTTACCATATGTTGTATAATAGTTACCATATGTTGTATAAAAGTTACCATATGTTGTATAATAGTTACCATATGTTGTATAATAGTTACCATATGTTGTATAAAAGTTACCATATGTTGTATAATAGTTACCATCTGTTGTATAATAGTTACAGTATGGTGTCTTGCTAATGATTTTCTACATGATGGGAAAATGGAATTGACGATTTGCTAAGTAACTGAAGAGAAGATTCCTGGCTGATAAAGGTGAGGAACAAAATTTTCATTACATCTGGGTTCCACGTCAAACAAAATGAAAATAAGATTACTCAACGGTTATGCAGAAATTAGATCACCCACATATTGATCCACATAGAGCAACATGGAAACAGGAGGAACTCATAATGGTTGGTTGTTTGTTTTACGTCCCGTCGAGAATTTTTCACTAATATTGAGACGTCACCAGCTGTAGTGAAGTATCACAAATTTAGACCTCAGCTTAGCGCTCAGGGCCGTAGCAGTGAGGGTTCTTTAACGTACCAACACCTGCCGCGACACGGATCCTCCATTTTTAAGGTCATATCCGATAGATACGTGATTTCACTTCAGAATATCGAACGTTTGGCGAAGGAGCAATCACCATTTGTGTTAAAATCTTAGGTTTGACGCGGCCAAGGCACGGGCGGGGTTCGAAATCACAACATCCCTGTTACGAAGTGAAGCTTTACCACTGAGCTACCGGGAGGACAATTAATCGTAAATTAATTGGCTAACTCAACTGGGCAGTGCAATCAACCAAATTTAGCTTTTGAGTTGGTGGAAGTAAGTACTTCAATTAAAAACTGCAGACGTGTTAGACATGCTGAAATCGAGAGTTATAAAAGCTATTGGAAAATTGAAAGATTACCAATCCAGCTCTTCTTTCCTCCACGTGGTACAGCTGAAAATGATTTTTCAATGTTTGCACTGATGCAACACTGGCAAATATAAATGAAGGGAAGGCAAGTACAGGAGACAAATTCTGTGGATTAAAGGTCGTTTAGGAAATTGTTTCCCTATCCATTGGCAGGCAAACAAAAGAAAGATTGATTGATTGATTGTTTATTGCTTTCCGCCAAACTCAACAATTTTTCAGTTATCTGGTGGCGTCCAGTTTTTGTTGGTGGAGGAGAGAACCCAGATACAATGTACCTGGGAAGAGACCACCGACCTTCCGCAAATAAACAAAAGAAAGAGTGTTGTTCGTTCGACAATTGCTTCCGAAGCTTTAAGTTTGCCAGCGGGTCTAGAATCTGTTCTGTGTTAAAGGAAAATGCTTGGAGGGATCTGCAATGTTGAAACGGATGTAATTCCGGTCACAGCATTCATATGCATTGACAACAAGTGTGTTTGTATAAGCATTGCAGTAAACAAGAATGGTGTACAACAAACGCCTAATTATTGCTTCATGACATCGCTGCAATACACGAAATAAAGAAAAACACTAATGTACAGGTGAAATGTGCAACTGGCCAGTAGCATTACCGAACGTGGAGCAAATAGTATGGGAAAATGAAAAGGCGAAGATAAAGAACAGGGATCAATCTCATAAATCCTATATGGAATGCAAGTTAGAGAGTTGGCAAACACGGACCACTGGATATACCAGAGATGAGATCTGGTGTCTAGGAGGAGTAAGCACCCCTGTCGACAGGTCGCACCTGCCGTGAGTCCTGGTTAAAATTCTACAGACAGGGAAGATACCCAAAGAATCTATTTTGAAGGGCAGAATAATCTCCTGATGACCTGAAGACAGTCTAATCCAATTAATGTATAGTAATTTTATTCATAAATAGTGGAAAGGAATTGGGCATCAGACATAGCTTATTTTAGCCCTCTCCCAGTCTAATCCAAACGAATGCCATTATTTCCAAGGTACATGCACATACATGCAAATAATATCAAATGATATTTTCCATTATAGATTAAATTGATTTGATGTCTTCGTCATTTTCGTTAAAAGATGAACTGAAAAGAAATTGCAATTAATGTTAATATGTTCTATGATTTGATATAACGAGAGAGATAACTTAGTTAAGGAATTATCAATAAATGGAGGATTTTTGTGTAAAATGCAGTGTGGAAAATGTTTTGACTTTCAAAATAGGCTTAATATGGTGATTAACACTACCGTCAGTTAAGAGATACAATATCAGAAAGTTGTGTACCTTCTATTTTAGAGAAAACTTCGTGTGGAGTGTTTCACTCTATCTATATGCAGGTATCTTGGATAACAACCAAATTTTAAAATGCTTCCCCAAATAGAACTGTAGTCTTGATTTTCTGGACACCTGAAGAAAAATCTTAACCTTGAATTATACGCATGTATTTATCATTCCAATCTGAAAGACAGAATGTGTCAATTACAAGTCTTGATGTTAAACGTGAGGTTTTAAATCAGCGATCAGATGCACTTTATAGCTGGCGTGGTATTTAAAGAGACCCACTTGGTCTTTGATTGTTTTAATTGGATTATTGTCAGTGATTGTTCCTATTTCTTTAGCTCACCTGAGCTGAAAGTTCAAGTGAGCTTTTCTGATCACCCTATGTCCGCCCGTCCATCTGTCTGTAAACTTTTCACATTTGTGACTTCTTCTCCAGAACCACTGGGCCAATTTCAACCAAACTTGTCACAAATCATCCTTTGGTTAAGAGTATTCGAGTTTCTGCAACGGAAGAACAATCCCTTTCTCCAAAATGAGATAATAGTGAAAATACACCAACAAATTTTATAACTGTTCTCCAGAACCAGCAACCCAGTTTCAGTCATACTTAGAACAGATCATCCTTGGGTGAAGGGGATTAAAGTTTGTACAAATGAAGGGTCATACCCCCTTCAAAGGCGAGATAACCACAAAAATGCAAAAATAGTGTGGGGTCTTTTAAACATCTTCTCAAGAACCTCTGAGCCAAAAATATTATAATTTACATGGCAGCTTCCTGATAAAATGCAGATTCAAATTTGTTGAAATCATGGCCCCGGGATAGGGTGGGACCACAATAGGGAATCAAAGTTTTACACGTGATTATATTGGACAAATCTTTTAAAAATTTAATCTGAACTCCTTGGCTAGAAAATTTCAAATTTACATGGAAGTTTCCTGACAGTGCAGATTCAAGGTTGTTAAAGCTATTACTTCCGGAGGTAGGATAGGGCCACAATAGGGGATCAAGGTTTTACATGCGTATATGTAGGAAAATCTTTAAAAATCTTCTCAAGAACGACTGGACCAGAAAACTTTAAAGTTACATGACAGCTTCCTGACATAATGCAGATTCAAGCATTACCCCCGAGGGTGGGATAGGGCCATAATAGGGGACTGGAGTTTTACATACGAATATATAAGCAAAATCTTAGATATGGTACAGGTATGACTCATGTAAGCGATATGACCCATGGGCCTATTGTTTGATTATTATTTTTTTAATTTGAGATATACTTTGTACTCAAAGATGGACGTGATGGAACTGGAGAACACTGATGCTTTTTATGACTCTTGTCGGAAGAGGGCGTTGCAGGAGTTTAACAGCGTATTGGAGCAATCCTTAGAACTATCCACAGAAGTTCTGGACGCTCTGGTTGAAAACCAGCTTATTTCTAATCACCTCCAGGATATTTTAAGCGGGGTAAGAATTTACATGGTTTGATAAAATTGTGCATGTATGTTTCATGGTTATTAGATAAACATAGAATAATGAAATTGAGATGCTGAAGTATTTCTATTTCTATACCTGGACACAGAAGTGATAGAATATCATTACCCACGCTTAGTTTTACTTGGTAAATATCACATTTTGGTTCTGATTCCTGAAACAGAAATCGCTTTGTGAAATTTGATGATTTCCTATGTTAGATTTGCATTACGTTGTTAGCCACCAATCAAGGCATAGCTCGCTGTGTTTCCCAAAGTAACTACACTGTGAGCTTTGTATTTTATTCCACAACAAAACAGAATATTTTAAATTTTCCTGGCCCACCAGAGAAATCTGGGACTACACACTGCAAACACGGGAGTTTGTGATATAGAACCGGTTAAAACTCAATTTCGCATAAGAATACGGAGTATATGTTAGATTCTAGATTATTAAAGCATTTTATTTGACAAAGTGTGAATGGAAGCATGGAATAATACGAAGCATTGTGCAGATAAATGATTATACCGATCACTGTTTTTGCACATCGTTCTATGTCGGTTACACAACAGATGTCAAATAAATTCAATGTTTTAATCACTACTGTCGAACTGTTCAAACACGATTCCTTACTGCTGTCAATCGTGAAAATTTCGTCCCCATTTTATTTTCGTCCCATTCTTTCTTGGTGAGTTTAATACTAGACGAATTTAAATCACAGTCACAGTAGCAAAAAACCGACTTTGGCTGAATTCATTTTACAATGCATCTTCTCGAAAATAACTGGTAAAAAAGGGAGGATTCAGGTATGCATTGATATAAAATTTGGTTTTATTATTATTATTATTATTAATTATTATTATTATTTTGTTAGTGTACGCAAAAATTATATATGTAAATTAAGAACAGGTGGATCGTTTGGAAGACCGAGCTTAGCGGCCTGAAATTATACCACTAATATGACACCGAATTACACCCTATACATATACACATTACTTGTTCATCAATCAATCCAAATGGTGGTTTGGTTGATCTCAAAACACACACGCAACACACCAGAGGTAGATAGACTTTCAAATTTGATCTCTTAAAGCAATATTAGGTGTTATTTTGGTGTCAGAAACTCTTGTTGTAAAATTGATTTACAATTAAAAAAAAAAAAAGATTTAAAAAAGGTTCATAATCTGCATTAGATTTAAAGCTAATATTGCTTTTATTTCATAGCTTTATGTAATTTTTTTCCTTTTTATTTTTCTTTCCTTTTTAAGTCATCTTTGGACAATGAAGCTAAGGTACATGGCGTTCTGTTCAACATCAAGATCCATATGACAGAGGATAAATTCAACAGATTCCTTAACGTCATAGAAAACAATGGCTTAAGACACGTTGCTAAGGCGATCTGGAAAAGTTACTCCAACAGAGCCAGTGTGTATGAACCCAAAACGAAACACGGTATACAGTATTGAAATAATGAAATGTGAAGCATGAAAAATGTTTAGCCCGCGTTAGTATTTTTTATTATTATTTTTCTGTATTTTTATTAAATAAATACTTTCACGTGCGTAAACTATAGATATTATTGACTTGTAAGTTATTTAAATGTAACAGCTGAAAATCACCTGTCGCTGCATATTTGGTAATATTTCCATACTTGGAAACTATGATATGTATATAACAGAACACTATAAAGTTACGGTATGCAATATATGTATATAACAGAACACTATAACGTTACGGTATGCAATATATGTATATAACAGAACACTGTAACGTTACGGTATGCAATATATATATATATATATATATATATATATATATATACATATATATATATATATAACAGAACACTGTACCGTTACGGTATGCAATATATGTATATAGGAAAACTTTAGTATTTCTGTGTCATTGTTCATATTTTGTACTGAATAGCGTAGCAGAGAATATAGGGGCTTCCGTGGCCGAGTGGTTAGAGCATTGCGCTTAAAATCACAAGGCTTCTCACCTCTAGTCGGCGCGGGTTCGATTCTCGCTCGCGCCGATATATGTGAGAAAGTTTGCCAGTTTACTTTCGGAAGGTCGGTGATCTCTTCCCGGGTACATTGTATCTGGGTTTTCTCCTCCACCTACAAAAACTGGACGCCACCAGATAACTGAAAAATTGTTGAGTGTGGCGAAAAAAAAAACACAAAAAAAAACAACACACCGTAGTAGAGAATACAAAATTTACACGTTGTCATGCTGTAAATCTGTGTTTACTATGATTACACAATCTTTACATTTTCAATGTTTTTGCCTTCTGTGTCTTTACAGATTGTATCATTGTGATAGCCATTTTCTCATGAACACGCAGCGGTTGTAAACAATGCTCGTGCCGGGAATCTTGATAAAGTACATCTATTTTAACGGTTGAAAATTTCGACAGGAATGAAAGTGGAATGTAAATATAAAGGGAAAAAAATCAGTTTTGTAAATACAGAAGGGTTATTTTTCATCAAGCGATAACGCGCTTCATCATGTGTGCTGAAACGTCGCTGTACAGTTCATCATACATAATAAAAAAGGAAAATCATTTCTTAAGTGAATTCAAAAATTACAGCATGGTTTTTTTTATGTTATAAAAAAACCTGTATAAGAACAAAAATTACAACGTTTCATATGAAGTGGAAGTGAAATTTTTAAAAGTTTTTTTTTATTTTTTTTATTTTTTTTTTTTTTTTACTGTTACCTTTTGAAAAATCTTCTTTCAGAGGGCTGTAGAAGAATACATTGATACTAGGGGTGCTTAGTAGTGCTGAGGTAGTTTTACTTCACATGTAAAAACTTCTTACAGCTTTTCTTATTCATCAAGAATAAATTTGACGTCGTAAGGGGGAAAAGGGGGGCAAATAACAGACATTTCCTAAAAAATAAAATCCAAAAAATTCAAATAAGAAATTTAAAATACATGCTTATTTTCACGCATTCTAAAAATATAAATGAGATACTGGTATTGATAAAGCTTCAATCAGGAGATCGTCGTGTTACTTAATATTTTTGAAAATACATGAGGAAAATATCTGCGACGCTTTTCCCTCAGCGTACTTCACGAAGCGCTTAAGCTGGCTTGAAACGTTGATATCCTGATTTATTTTCAAAAATGAAATTTATGTTTAAATATTTACATTTTACTTTCATTTCTGTCAGAATATACTAAGCTGTTAAAATAATCGTACTATATTTATCAAGATACATACGCACATCGTTCACATTCATGAGAAAATGACTAATTTCAATTGGTAACGACATCGAAGGCAAAAACATTGTAAATGTAAATATTTTTATATGGATGAACTCTTCCATCCTTCTTCCAGTTGGATGTCAGACTGAGAGCAGTGTACCAACCAAACTACCCATCAAAGAAAGACAGAAACTATTTAGAATGTACGACAAACTAAAGAATGGATTAAAAAGTCGACATGAACGACGTGTTCAATTCTACGAATCTAATTCCTCTCAGCCCAATGAGAGCACGATACGGATAGAGGATGTAGACAGACAGATAGACAAAGTACTGGAGATGTTTCATGAACAGATTCATTATATTGGGAAATTCTGTGATAAGTTGGGACTCGTTGGTCACGAGTTGCCAACAGTAAGTCGTGAAATTGAAAAGCTGGTGGCAAAATGTAAAACGTTAGAAGCAAAAGTCAACCGCATGTCCGTAAACGAATTATTTAGTCAATATTTAAAGGAGGAAACCAGTATATCTTCATTTTCAAGTGCGATCCAAAAGGAAAAAAATTCAGAATATGTAGGATTTAGAACTAGTTCGCCTAAAACGATATTAGATCTTCAAACAACGTCTTCGGCAACAGTCTATAGTTCTGAACGAACCGAAGGCAAAGTCTCTGTAGAGGAAACTAGTGACCTTAAGAAAGTCGGACAAGACAATGATTATCTGTCGTCCATTCATCCACACATCAACCAGACGCCAAGAAGAAACGAAATCCGCGCCGACACCACAAGGACGAGTGTTATAATGCAGAATCACATGACTCCATTCGAACGCGCTATTCTTGGATCTGGAAACAAAGAGAGTATTCAGACAACTCCTCGTAATTTAAACGTGAAAAATAATAATATGAATTTTCAGTTTGGAACAGGATTGAGGTCTCCCCGACGAGGGAATCAAGGATCGAATGTTTGGAGCACAGATACTTCAAAACCGCGCAAGCAGTCCAGAAGACCTCACCGTCTGCTGTCCCAAGGAATGTCTGCACTGCGTGAATGAATACCTAGTGCTGTGTGAATGAATATCTGGTACTGTGTGAATGAATACCTAGTGCTATGTGAATGATTGCATAGTACTGTGTGAATGATTGCCTAGTACTGTGTGAATGAATATCTAGTGCTGTGTGAATGATTGCCTAGTACTGTGTGAATGAATATCTAGTACTGTGTGAATGAATATCTAGTGCTGTGTGAATGATTACTTGGTACTGTGTGAATGAATACCTAGTACTGTGTGAATGATTGTCTAGTACTGCGTCAATGAATATCTAGTGCTGTGTGAATGATTACTTGGTACTGTGTGAATGAATACCTAGTGCTGTGTGAATGATTGCCTAGTACTGTGTGAATGAATATCTAGTGCTGTGTGAGTGAATATCTAGTGCTGTGTGAATGAATACCTAGTGCTGTGTGAATGATTGCCTAGTAGTGTGTGAATGAATATCTAGTGCTGTTTGAATGAATATCTAGTGCTGTGTGAATGAATATCTAGTACTGTGTGAATGAATATCTAGTGCTGTGTGAATGAATATCTAGTGCTGTTTGAATGAATATCTAGTGCTGTGTGAATGAATATTTAGTGCTGTGTGAATGATTACCTAGTGCTGTGTGAATGAATATCTAGTGCTGTGTGAATGATTACTTGGTACTGTGTGAATGAATGCCTAGTACTGTGTGAATGAATATCTAGTACTGTGTGAATGATTGCCTAGTACTGTGTGAATGAATATCTAGTGCTGTGTGAATGAATACCTAGTGCTGTATGAATGAATATCTGGTGCTGTGTGAATGAATATCTAGTACTGTGTGAATGATTGCCTAGTACTGCGTGAATGAATATCTAGTGCTGTGTGAATGAATATCTAGTGCTGTGTGAATGATTGCCTAGCAGTGTGTGAATGAATATCTAGTGCTGTGTGAATGATTACTTGGTACTGTGTGAATGAATGCCTAGTACTGTGTGAATGAATATCTAGTACTGTGTGAATGATTGCCTAGTATTGTGTGAATGAATATCTAGTGCTGTGTGAATGAATACCTAGTGCTGTATGAATGAATATCTGGTGCTGTGTGAATGAATATCTAGTACTGTGTGAATGATTGCCTAGTACTGCGTGAATGATTGCCTAGTACTGCGTGAATGAATATCTAGTACTGTGTGAATGATTGCCTAGTACTGCGTGAATGAATATCTAGTGCTGTGTGAATGAATATCTAGTGCTGTGTGAATGAATATCTAGTGCTGTGTGAATGAATATCTAGTGCTGTGTGAATGATTGCCTAGTACTGCGTGAATGAATATCTAGTGCTGTGTGAATGAATATCTAGTGCTGTGTGAATGATTGCCTAGTACTGCGTGAATGAATATCTAGTGCTGTGTGAATGAATATCTAGTGCTGTGTGAATGATTGCCTAGTACTGCGTGAATGAATATCTAGTGCTGTGTGAATGAATATCTAGTGCTGTGTGAATGATTGCCTAGTACTGCGTGAATGAATATCTAGTGCTGTGTGAATGAATATCTAGTGCTGTGTGAATGAATATCTAGTGCTGTGTGAATGAATACCTAGTGCTGTGTGAATGAATATCTAGTGCTGTGTGAATGAATGCCTAGTACTGTGTGAATGAATACCTAGTACTGTGTGAAAAAAATCTTATTCATCAAAATTACTCAAATTAAGATGCATGTCTATATGTTGTGCTGATTAATAATTGGTGACAATTATGTTGGGATGAACATAATGTATTCAGAATGCTATATAGAAGACAAACGAAAGTAAATTATCTTACTTTTTATTTGAAGAGGCTAAGTGGCGAATGAACGCTCTCTATTTTATTGGTCACACTCATAAATATGTTCATTTAAAAAATAAATTTCATTAATTATTTGGACATGAACTGCAAAGCTTTATTATTGATAGCGTTAAAAATAGTTGTACTATATTTATCAAGATTCATACACTCATTGTTCACATTCATGGGGAAATGGATATCGTTTTATTTGGTAAAGATATCGATGGTAAAATATTGGAAATATATGTAACAAAATGTCAGATTTTGTACAGAAAACTGAATTCCATTTCAACTCAAAGTATGAGCAAATAATTAGTATCATTTCAGAAAGGGAAAGCATATACTAGCAGTGCAAGACTATTTATCAATAGTCACACCCTGTAGTTGTACAATATGAAAAATACCTAAATCTAAAATAAGTTTCTTATGAATTTTTTTTTTAAAGATTGTCATTGTGTTTATTGATTTTTCGTTTATTCTGTCGTTGTGTTTCATGGATTCCTTATATATTTCTGTCATCGTATTTCAATCATTCATCGCGTATTCTATCTACATCGTTTTTCATTGATTCATCATTTATTGTACCACTGTTGTATTTCATCGATTCCACATATATTTCTGTCGTTGTTGTATTTCATCGATTCCACGACGGTGTGATTCTGTCCTCGTTGTTGTCTTTCATTGATTCCTTGAATATTTCTGTCGTTGTTGTGTTTTATTGATTCCTTGTGTATTTCTGTCGTTGTTGTGTTTTATTGATTCCTTGTGTATTTCTGTCTTCGTTGTTGTGTTCTATTAATTCCTTGTGTATTTCTGTCGTTGTTGTGTTCTATTGATTCCTTGTGTATTTCTGTCGTTGTTGTGTTCTATTGATTCCTTGTGTATTTCTGTCGTTGTTGTGTTTTATTGATTCCTTGTGTATTTCTGTCTTCGTTGTTGTGTTTCATTGATTCCTTGTGTATTTCTGTCATTGTTGTGTTTCATTGATTCCTTGTATATTTCTGTCTTCATTGCTGAATGCCTCAAGATTCAATATGTGATATGTTATGAGCATTGCAAAATTAAATACTGACCTAATTAATGGCATTTAAAACACAGGGGGTTGAATAAAGATGATACTTGAATTTAAAAACGTTTACAAGACATACGGTATATACATGTATGGGTAGGTTTTAATATTTACTTTAGAAGTAGTCATAGTTATGAAATTGAATATCTTCGTGGCAAACGGGATGACATCAGCTTCTCAATTCTCAACTCCCATACTCATAGAGCAGTATTTCATTATCACCTGCATATGGTGTTTATGTCTCTTAATTCGATTCACGAAAGCCTGTTCTGCGTATGGTTAATTAAAGGTTAAATTTTTAAACTGAGGCAGGCTACAGACAAATATGTTAATATTACAGGGGTTTCAACAGTCTCTTTTATAGCCAGCATTAAGCATATTTTACGGTCTTACAAGCAATCACTGGCTCAAAAGCTGTCTGACATTTTTTTTTCGTACTGATTTTAATTACAGATTATTCCGTTTGCCTGATCAAGATATAGGACTCTAGGCGGTCAATAATATATAATTTCATGAACAGTTCACTTGCATTCTATCTTGTTTCTACAAAAAATGGGGTATGTTACCATGTCTGTTTTGGTGTTAGCATATATTGATAGTTCCTGTTTGTTGCAAGTAAAAATGTAAGTTCAGAACTATGTAGAAATGAGCATTGCTATAATAAAGAAAGAAGAGAGAAAACTCTTTGGACCAATGAGGTATCAAACCTGGAACCTTACATTACAAATTAGGTAATCTAACCACTGAGCTACGCAGGCCGATGTAAAAGATAAAGGTTAAGATAACTACAGTAGTCAATCTCGTAATTCCTATAGAAAATACAAATAATAGAGATGGGCAAACACGGACACATGGACATACCAGAGGTGGGATCAGATGCCTAGGAGGAGTAAGCATCCCCTGTCGATCGGTCACACCCGCCGTGAGCTCTACATCCCAATCATGTAAACGGAGTAATCCGTAGTTAGAATCAGTGTGCCAAGAACGGGATTACTTAACCTCAATGTGGTAATATTACAACATCTAAACTCTTCATATCGAGGAGATGAAAAAATAAATTTAGAGAAAATGTCAGAAACGTCCCGTGTGTCCTTAATATCTCCATTAGTGGCGGTCTGCTCGTATTGCTTGATTGAAGTTTGCTCGGGAAATTCTATGTATGTGACAGTTTATGGCACCTTCCAAGTGGTGATTTGATCGCCCTCTGTCGATCGTAAAATGGCCGTACGGGTTACCACTTCAAAATAACTTTTTTCAATAACTTGTTATAAATAACTTTTATTAATAACTATTTACATTAACTCTTTAGAAATAATTTTTTTGAAATAACATTTAGGAAATCAGAATAGGAAACGAGTATAAAACCTGCAGTTGTTGTATATTGTTTAACGCCCTGTCGCAAATTCTTCACTCATGTGGAGACGTCCCCATATCATCAAATATTTAGGGTTGGCATCAAAAATGTAGGTAAGTCGGGAAACCGGAAACACACATATTTTATTTCGACCTTATATCCATGATGTTCATGATGAGCGCCTGCCCAATGAATATGCAGGTGGACAAATCTTTCTTCCACCTGAATTCTCATATCAGAATATACCATATCCCGAACTTTGTTATACATTTCGGGAGCGTCCAGACCTGGCTCTTCATTTCTGAAGACGTTCTACCGCGTTTGAATTCTCCTACCCAGAATTTAACCTGAGCATAAGATGGGGCAGAAGACTCATAAACAACAACTAACTCGCCGTGTATTTCCTTGCTTGTTTTACCTTTTAAATTCAAGTACCGAATTACAGCACAGTACCCAGTTTTAGATGAAAAGCATGCCTTTGCTTGACATTTTTGACATTCAATATCTTATTAACGAATGACTCGATACATGTGCAGTTTGGTACCTGGGTATAAAACATGTATCGAAACATAACACGAAAATCGTGACCGTCTCGGTCAATCGAAAATGGGATAGGCTGGATACTAATTGACTCGCCCTCGTGTGATATTGGTCCCTATGGTTAGAGCATGCGCAACAAATGATGTATATCTAAAATATCCCTCCATACAAGAATACGTAATTTGAGTGAAGATAACGAAGAATGATTAATCTCATAAATCCCATCAAGAATAAAGATTAAAAAAAAAAAAGAAAGATGAGAGAGATAATATATCTCGAGCGTCTTCACATCGGCATACTTCAAGAAGCGTTAACGCAATCCTTTCAGTATGCCTCGATAATGCCGATGCTGTAGCATATACTTTTCCCTCATAGAATGGGCACAATCCGAAAACGAGAGGGGGAGTTTTTTATCCAAAGGGGGGATTTTTTATCCCAGGGGGTTATTTTATGCCCAGGGAAAACTATACTGATTTTGTTCAATGAGGGAATAATGTACTGTTCTCCCCGCAGGTGGAAAGTCTAACCCGGCCTCGTTTTCCGGAGGGGGGATTCTATACTGAAACACCTGAATTAAGGCGTTGACGCGAGAGGGAAAAAAAAACAACAAACAAACAAAATCATACTACGTAAAGGCGGGTAACTCATTTCTGTGAAAGTAAATTGAAAAAAAATATTACAACGATTTAAAGCAATACAAGCTGTAACTGACGGTAAGTAAATTGAAAATAAAAGAACAAATATAATAATATATTTGTGATTGAACTTATATAATTTCATAGAATCAGGGTGAATTTGAAGTAGTAAACCATTCAAATCAGCAAAAAATGTCGATTCATGAATCATTGTCATACTGATAGTAATTCCATCTCTTAATCACCGATGTGCACTGGCGACCAGTTCGGAAAGACTTCGGAAATATGCGAACGAGAGGCGCTGCGCATGTGTCAGATTTGTAAACAGTTTGATATGCCAAATTATAACAAATGACCGGGTTGCTTTAAAATATGTTATCTAAAATCGAGATGGTAGTATTACTCATTTGTTACCATGTTGAATTTTGAGGAATGGCTATTGGGTGGATTGATTGTTGCTTTTCGCCACACTCAACAATTTTTTTAGTTATCTGGTGGCGTCCAGTTTTTATTGGTGGAGGAGAGAACCCAGATACAATGTACCTGGGAAGAGACCACCGACCTTCCGAAAGTAAACTGGCAAACTTTCTCATATATATCGGCGCGAGCGAGATTCGAACCCGTGCCGTCTAGAGGTGAGAGGCCTTGTGATTTTGAGCGCGATGCTCTAACCACTCGGTTACGGAGGCCCCTTGGGAAACCTTCGAGAGGTGTTGAATTCGCAAAGTAGGTACCATCTATCCACAGTATACAGAGAAAATGACAAAGTTCAACTATTTGTAATTTTCTTTCAAACAGTCTGAGCAAATTCAAAAAGTTACGTGCACATCTTTATTGTGTCTATAACAACTGCACAAGGTCTGAAGAATGCCAAGTCAAAGCTGTGAGAGGAGGTTTTTGGGGGTTTTTTTGTTGTTTTTTTTTGTTTTTTGGTTTTTTTTACACAAAGTAAGTACAGTCTATTTCAAAGATGCTGTTATAAAAAAAAAAAAAAGTTCAACTACATTTAAATTTTTCGAAAAATGTCCGAGCACATTTTCTTTACATGTGACAACTTAGAAATCTGTAAACTGAACCGATTTACAATCATTTGCGTGATAACTTTCATTGCTTGATACACGATACAACAAGTACATCTATTTGCGATTTGCGATGTCCTGATTATTAATAATATTTACAAATATCAAAAGCATGATCCCCCCCCCCCCCCCCCCCAAATCGTGTAACGAAGGTTACACTAATATGGGCGACATATTTTAAACCGCAATTATTCGAAGACTATCAAAACTGTTTAATTTCCCAAAGTAAACTTATAGCAGTAGAATAAGTGTAAGTCCATTTTTGAATACAAAAAATTAATTTAATTAATGTTTTTAAAAAGTCATCCTAAATTCGCACTAATTTGTAAGCCACAACCTGGTACTCGTAGATCTTCGTGGAATTTGGTGAAAATTGTTAAAAATAAGTCTCGATATTTTCATGCAGTTCGATAGGTCATCAACAGATAAGACATAAACCTAACTTTAAACATGCGGAAATGAATTTTTATGTTGACCTATCTCTCCCGGAGATCATGCGAGACCTTTTTTTTTCCCAAATAATTGTTACAATTATTCTGGAATGGCTGTCAATAAGCCGGATGCACGTTGCGCAACGCGGCCAAAAATTGTCAGTCAGGATGTATATTTTATTGAGAGCATACATACACAGTGTGTGTATTTATAGTACTTGACGTCAGTCCACCAATAAATGATGTAATCATTCTTGACCATGTATATATTAGGTTGCATTTTACTTGATTCATGCATGAATTTAAATTTTCTTTAAATGAAAATGCGGGCCGACCAAACCATAACAGTTTGATTTTATTTCTGCTGTTTAAAACATCACGATAAAAAGGAATAGCTCATTTATTCAAATATAAATTACAAATAAATTTACACACTAGATTTTCTGCAAATTAATCATTAATGAAATAATTATCTCTTTATAACAAGATGACCAAATCCTTATAATGAGAAAGTAAAGGTACGTTAGATCGTCATAATGAGGTAATCATCTCGTTGTAATACAATCTAATTAAAATCAGACCTTTTTGATCCGCTCCGTGGACTAAACGTAGTCAACGGAGCGGATCAAAAAGGTCCGACTTTCATTAAGATGATATAAGAGACATTATTTGTCGACATACGCATCTGGTGCATCAGAATTGGTACCGTTTATGTTTTATATTATAAACACTGTCGATGCTTCTGTTGGTGGACTGCTAGTCCACGAGGGTTTTACCAGCCCAGTAGCTAAGTACTTTGGTAATAGCATGAAAATACGGATAAAACTTTGCTGTGATAAAATTAAGAAATTCATTTCAAAATTACGGATTATCTCCCTCATGCATAGCTCTAATCCTTAACCGGATTTGGCTCCAGTATTTGTTGCTTTTTTTGTTTTTGTACTTGTTTTTTTTTTTTTTTTTTTTTGGTTTTTTTTTTTTTTTTTGGTTTTTAGTTTTTTTTTTTATTTGTTTTGTTTTTTGAGGGTTTTTTTTGGGGGGGGGGTGTTGTTTTTTTTTTTTTTTTTTTTTTTTTTTTTTTTTTGTTTTGTTTTTTTTTGGGGGGGGGGGTTGTTTTTTTTTTATGGGTTTTTTTTGTTTTTTGTTTTTGTTTTTTATTTTTGTTTTTTATTTTTATTTTTTTTTTATTATTATTATTATTATTTTTTTGTTTTTGTTTTGTTTTATTCTTTCAGCTCTTCCAAGTTGGTACTTATTTCGAATTTCTAACATTTTTGACTTTCAAGAGCATCACTGAAGAAACATTACCTGTCGAAATGCGTACCTGGTGCATCAAAATTGGTACCGTTTATGTTTTATATTGACTGGTTATAGCACGATAACTAAGAGACGCATTTCAGCGCCTTCACTGATTCCCACAATCTAGACTAGATAACAAATTGTAGCTATGATTCAATTACATTTACTTTAAAAAATTACGAAATCTTCAGTAAAAGAAATTGACCATTATTTTTTTTAATTGACTTCAGTTTTCAACAACTTTTAAAGTCAATTAATTGCACGGCAAATCCATGTCATTTTCATCTTAACTGTTTTCAAAGATACCAAGTAACGCGAAAATTATATTTATATGATTTAGGATAAAGTCCAAATATTAACATAAACAAAATTAAGGAAAATCGAGTGGTTGGTCTTTTCGGAGCAAGTTATCAATAGTTACCCCGATAATGAAAATAATATGAGCAATTGCAAGTTGTTTTATTCTGCCTTTTTAAAACTGCGTTCCATGGTATAATGAATAATTCTATATTAAGATTAATTAAGATGAGCGTCCTCTATCGTGTTATTTGGGATGTTCTTTACAGAATACTCGAAAGCACATTACTACTTTGACCCTTGCATATTGAGTCGTCCTTCTTGCCTTTAACACCGTGATAAAGGAAAACCCTCAGTATCACAGACAATGAAAACTGCATTTATTTATAAAAATAAGATCTGGCCGGTTGTTTTTTTTTTTGTTGTTTTTTGTTTGTTTGTTTGTTTGTTTGTTTTGGGTTTTTTTTTTGGTTTTTTTTTTGTTTTGTTTTTTTTGTTTTGTTTTTTTTTTTAGTTGATATATTTTATTGTAATTACTTTGCACTTTCTACATGAAATCAAATTACATTTCTGTACATGCATATCGACTGATATAATTTATTACGTACATACATGTTTTATGTAAGCTAATCATATTTCGACCTTTGATATCACTGTGTTTAATTCCTTGAATATTGTCATCTATTATTGTATTGGAGATGACTTTCTACGTTTTAAGAGCCCAATCCTTTTGTCATTACAACCGGACATTATACAATATATTCAAATCAAAATCAAACCATCAAGTATTTGCACTTATATTTTGATAATTGTATTTCAGACTGGGAAAAAGTAATAATAACTAGGATCCTTTCACACTATATTGAATCTGAAATTTGTAGCTGTTTGCAAAGTCTTTCAACAAGTACTCGTTGATACTCAAACCAGGACACTCGACAAAAACGACAAACATGAATGCAAATCTTGGCACCAACTTGTTCCAACAGGAAGAGGAATAGAATTAGATCCATTGATGAATTCGAGCATTTTTGAAATGGAATACACTTAAATACATTTTGTTAGTTCCTGGATAACATATACTGATTTTATTATTTATTTATTTTAGGGTAGGTTTTTTTTTATTTTGTTTTTTGTTTTGTTTTGTTTTTTTTTTTTTGTTTTGTTTTGTTTTGTTTTTGTTTTTGGTTTTTGTTTTTTTTTGTTTTTGTTTGGTTTTTTTTTTTTTTTGTTTGTCATGTACTGACAAGTGTGAACTGGAAACACCATGCATACAGCACACATAACCAAGTCTTATTAAATACAATTAACCATTTTTGTGGAGCGCCAGATTAACATAAGCTTAAATAATTGAAGATATCTTTAATCATTTGAAGATGTTGTCAATTCAAATGCAATAATTGATTTGATGCGCATAACAAATGATTTGATGCGCGCAATAACTGAATTGATGAGCGCAGTAACTGAATTGATGCGCACAATAACTGAATTGATGCGCACAGTTTATATTTCGCCTTGCATTGGTAAATGCTGATGAAGAGTCCCTTTCTATGTGATTAATATGGACAGCTTTGGCAGTGGGACATTGGCCGTCATTTTTACGACTATGGTCACCCATTACATGTTCTTTGTCTCAATATCCCAAGGCTCAAAACATTTATGCAACTATACTTGAAAAATGGAGGACCTCCAATGTGGCTCCACGCTATCTGTAGCCAAATCGGACATATTTTGGTGCTCGAATTTGCCTCATAAATGTACTCCCTTATAACCCAATACACTGCTACACGTAAGGCACCTTCACGGTCACATGGCACCCTTGCTGCTTTCACTCATTCATGAATGTGCTCCATGAGAAGAACCAATTTGACTGCAAACAATATTCTTATATTTACGAATTCTATATCCAACATTGAAATATCTATGAATTATCAAAGGAAATATTATTCTTTAATTGCTATTGTAGTCGTTCAATATATAACAAAAGAAGACGGAACAATTTTCGAATGGATAAAGATAAATTTTGGAAGTTATCTGCCCTTGATAAAGATGAGAAAATCTAATTTTTAAAACATAATTGTGGTAATTAATTTTATTTCATAAAGAGAATGTGTATACAACTTTTCACCGAGAGATTTCTATGAAAATACAATTTCTTTTTAAAGATATTTAATAAAGCACGCTATTCTTATACACATCAATGTAATTAAAATTCAAGCAGTAAATAAAAGTATTCAAATATATAAAAGCAATGAAAATAAATCACGCAGAAGACTTTGTCAATTATTGCCATGGGTTATTTTATTTGATAAACCCTTATAGAATAATACCATAATTACAAAATTCTCACTATTCATTTTTTAAATATGAAATATGGTTCTTATACATTGAATACCTTGATTAAATTTAACGAAGTCAGTTACGGAAAATTTCTGAAATCGTCACTACAACAATTTTGTTGCCGACGATAATATGTGCCGAGACAAGACATTTTTTGGCACCCGAGTACATACTGTTGTCGGACACAATAGGCCATTGGAATATATTGTCTCCGAACGCGATCGCTGGGAAGGGGGGTAAGATAAGTACAGATATCACTGTGGAGAATAATTAGGTGTGGTCAGACGCTGATTTTTTTTTAATGCGAATAAATATTTGTAGTTTAGTGCGATTCCAATGCCATTCTTAATGGAGTCAGTGTCAAGTCAACATCATTACATGTGTGATTTGTTTCACTACATATAAATATCGATAGCATAGAGATAAATTTCAGTTTAACATGTTTAATATGAAAATAAAAATCGTTAAACAAACCACACTATCTAGTATCAGACAGATGCTTTAAGTGTTTGTATCCTTTGCTTTGACTTCATTAGGTGCGTGTACTGCACATGGATAAAAGTAAGACCCCTCTCTCTCTCTCTCTCTCTCTCTCTCTCTCTCTCTCCTCAATATCTATGTAACGAGTAGTAAATGTTTTGATCATTAAAAATATATGATAGCATTAATCTAAAAAAGAAAGAAAAATATTGAACACATCTGTCTTCATAGTATAGTTTTTTATAACCAAGAAAAAAATTATTTCAACAAGTCTAATTTATGGATCAGTACATGGTGCTATACGTGTACATTTGATAATGGTGAGGGTTTTGTCGCCAGTAGGGAGGCATATAGCAGCTGCCTATGTATACCGGCTCCACCCCACCCCCACCCCCACCACCACCCTGTTCTACAAAAAGAAAATCTGGACATGCAGGTACACGCTCTGTCTGTTGAGTTGGGGATCAAACCTCACGGAATGAAACGAGAATAAGCAACTGTTGATGGATCTCACTTTTGAAAACACAGAAATGGAGGTACAAGTTCGTTTAATGATATCAGTTTCAGGATTATGTATAATCCTATGAAAGAAACAAAAGTCATGAAATGTGAGTAAACTATTCATATTTCTAAAGTTTTAAAGGATACTGTGGACCACAATATCACTATGAATAAGATTGATTTGCTGTCCATACGACACAGCGGGAAATTGCAGCTTGCTGAGTGCCATTTTATTTTATTTTTTTTTAAATAGTAGTTAGATATTATCCCCAAAATAACGTTTCAATGATATTATTCTTAGGTTTCATATTCCCGTTTATCAAATCAATAGCTCCCAGGACTATAACTCATTTTTTCTGTTGTAATTTCAAAAAAAAAAAATCTCTCGTAAATACGAGAAGAGAGTGTCTCGTAATTTTGAAATTTTTTTTTGTCTCGTAATTTCGAGATAATTATCTCGTAATTACAATATCGTATTATATCTACGATATCTGTTCTCGTAATTACGATATCTTTTCTTGTAATTACGAGATGATTATATCGTAATTACGAGATGATGGAAAGTAAAACTATTTTTGCAAGATACTACTAGGCTTTCTTACAAATCCGTTATCATTTCGTCAGCAAAATGGGATTGTTCGCTAGTCCATCGGCCCGAGATCGACATAGTACCGGGCAGATCAACAAATACACATAGCTTGTCAGTTGTGCTACATTGTAGTAATAAATGCCATTGCTTGTCCTGGTTTGAAAATTTAAAAAAGAGAATTTAAAATGGCAGATTTTACAGAATAAAACTATTGGATTTTTTCTCAGTCTGGAATCCAGGGCCCATATCATTTAATTTTAATTCTTTTATAAATATGTTACCTGTACCTGACATTGTCAGTCATTTTAGACTTAATCATGTTTTCATCATTTAAATTAACATTTGGATAGGAATGATAATATTTCAAGGAGAGGGGTTCTTAAATATGAATTGTCAGGTTCCTAAGGGTGTAACAAACTTTTATTATACAACGCCATCTTATATAGTTTGAGCTACTTGTATCTCCCTGTGTATACTTAAGAAGGAGATTGGCCTTCAAGCAACACTCTAAGGACATCCTTCATTACAACTACTAAAAGATGTGAAAACAGCTTGTTTGTATAGATAAATTGGATTTTACAGTCTTCATCTTTCATATTGTTTTAGATTTCACGAATTCGGTCATTTATGGGATAGTTTTGTCATTCATTCATAAATTCACTTGTCACGGTGTGTAGGTTTATTTCTGCATACATTAATAAGTACATGATCTCATGTAAATAAGCATTAAGTTAATACCACATCAAGTTAATTGTTTTTACTGTTTCATAATTACATACCATCATTGATATTTTTTATCGTTAATCTATGAACATTGTTTGGGCAGTAAGAATTTGTCAGTCTGTGATTAGTAGCGGATTTTAAGCCCCCCACCCCCCCCCCCTTCACCACAAATTTATATGGCATTACTGGCATATATAGATGATTTGGCACTCAAAATAGTTGATTAATTTGGCTAATACTTGATTTTCACAATGCGCCCCCCCCCTTTTTTTTTTCTCTCGGAAATTATGGATACACCACTGCTGATATTAAGGTGCATTTCACCCCCGCAGGTATACAACACAACTTTATTGAATAACCAGTGTAATGTCGGGTGCAAACACAATCCTCTTTTTAATATTAGATATGGACAGGCTGCTCCCCGCCTTTAGTTGAATAAATTTAGATTGTAAAGAGCAGATAACGCTTGTGGAGTTGTAGAACGGAAAAACCCATTCAGCATTTTTAAGGCCAATAGTATATAATGATGCATTTGTATACACACATAGCTAAGGAAATTTATGCAATTAAAGTATCAATTTTTCAAATATGTAGATTCAACTGAAGTAGATATTTTTGAAAATTGATATATTTCCATAGCTTTAATACTTTAATTAGTTTTTCTGGAGAAATGTGTTAGAAATTAAGACTCGGTGTATTAATGGTAGAGGAAATCCCACAAGGAAACAGAATTGATATTCAGTTTCCTCCTTGTGTTGGTCTAAAATGTCGTTATTACCCCAGTGTCATCGGTATGTGTCAAAACACTTAAAGGCGATACCAATATAGATTAGTCAATGTTTGTGGCATAGGGTAGATATAATGTTGACATGTCTATCAAAAACATCTAGAAATGAATACCTTTACATGTCAAAAAGAGTTCACTTTTTTGCAATGTCATTTTATATCATAACAGTGACAGATACCCCCCCCCCCCCCATTTTATTTTCAGGTCTGATTTCTAACACTTCGTTTTCGATACATATGTACATTCGTCTATTCATAAAGCGTTAGCATTAGTGAAACTGATATCGTGAAAGAACATGATCTAGCATTTCATCTGGACGAAAGGTGACAGAGTTCTGGTATCAGTCCGGTCGATTGTCGGGGTGGGAGTGGGTGGGTTCTAGTGTCAGTCCGCCCAGGGGTGGGGGGTACAGGATATTATGCAATTTCTGTAAGGCACACGAAAGGAAGAATAATCCTGTCATTATCTCACGTGTACTTTTCAGGTCCCCGCAAATTATTCTGACCTCAAAAGTCCTTGATTCATTAAAATTATAGATTTTTTTTTATATATATGATGCTTGGAACGTAATTAAAAAAATGCATATGGCTTAGCCTGAATTCCTTTTACTAAAAATCACGTGTCTCTTGAAATGTCGATTGAGCAATATATGACGGCGTATATAACATCCTCACACTAACGAAAAGGACACAGCGTTTTGACACAGTTGGGTAAAAGTTTAAAGGTGTTTATTCAAAGGCAGAGATATAAATTTATTCCAGTATTTTACCTGAATGCAGAATATTTAATTTGTGTCATGTGTTTTGTATTGCTGCTTTAACTTTTCAGGTTCACACATATCCACCATGAAAATATCGGTCGTAGCATGTGTTATCTTCCTCCAGATTGGAGCTTGCCTTTCTCGACGTGTGAAGAATTCACCTATCAAATTTAAAGGTATTGATTTTGATTTTATACTGTAAAATTATATGTATCTTTATTTGTATACAATTTCATGTATTGCCCATGATGATTTACTTATTTAAAAGCGTAATTTTTACAGTGTTATTTCATTATTTTCTAAAATTTCACACACACACACATACACACACACACACACACACACACACACTGTCCAGATGTTTTACAGGTGTCAAATCAATTTGATGTTTTGTTATGCAAACATTGCATGACGACAGATTTCTGAATATTTTTTAGGTTTTCCTATTTATTTATTTATTTATTTCCCCGATTACTTGTCGAGCTCGGGGCGATGGACCGATGATAAGGTAAAATACTCCAAGGTGTGTGTATTAAACGGTTTAATTTTCCTCCCAATCATTTCTTTTAAGAATGTTAACACAGTTGCCTGCACAAAAATTTATGCTACCTTTGAAGAGCACTTTGGCAACTATAGGAAGACGTTTACTTTTAAAAGTATCAAATGCAGATTTCTCAATAGGGTAAGACGAAATATTGAATAAACTCGGTACTTATTTTCCGGCTGGAGAAGCGAATTATTCGTTATAAAATCTATAAGATATTTTGATGAATTATGTTACATAGACCTTGAAGTTCAATGAAGGAGGGTTAAGGATGTTCGCTAGGGAGCGTCCTGTGTGACTTGCTATGGTCAAGGGAGCTTACTGTAGTAAAACACTTTTAGCGAAGTGCTTAGCATAAATAACTTTTATTCATTATAAACGTAATTCGTTATATCTAATAAGTTCCTGATATGTTTTAAAACTACAGGAAATGAGCATTACTTCGTTGTAAGAGTAAATTCATAATAAGTGTGTTCGTTGTAACCGCGTTTTGCTATAATATAATAAAGGGAAATAACTACGTTATGCACTTTCCTCTGTTTACACGCAATACCAGAGTCTATAGATATAGATAATATCTCATTCCAGGACAGCTTGATTCGTATAATAACAAACGTCTATGTGACCTCTTTGTGTTTAAGCATATGATATACATGCAACATCTTTTTCATTCAGACTGTAGACATGTGCGCTCTCTGGGTTTTCTGAAGAATGGGACGTACACGCTATGGATGAATGACACAACACCTTTCAAGGTAAATGTCAAGAAATTGATCTATGTTAGATTTAGGATAATACCGAAATAAGGTTTTAACAAAAATATTTCAAGTGCCAAATAGTGGATCAACGCTAAAATATAGAATGGCACCCCCCCCCCCCCCCCCCCCCAAATCTAATTATGTACCTTTCAAGGTAAATTTTAAATAGTTGATGAGCGATATATCTACAATGTCACCGAAAAAAAAAATCAACGATGAAATTTATAAACACCCTTCAATAAATATGTATACATACATTAAATGCATATTACACAATATTCATTTTTTTTTACTTTTATTTTTGTAATCAGCTAAAAAAAATTACCCAAGGTCATTTCAAAGAGGTTTTGAAATGCTGCTGTAGGTACTGACCTGATAATTTTTTAGGTCACCTATATGTCTATATCCATCATCGTCCGCCATGAGTTCACTGAATATTTTTAACTTCTTGATAGATACCATTCCAATTCTTTTCAAATTTGGTATGAAGCATCTTTGGGACAAAGGGGACATCAATTATAAATTTCAGGACTCCTGCACCCCAAGGCTTTAGAGGCGAGTCAAAAATTGACCAAATTTCAAAAATTCTCTCTACAACCGCATTTTTTTAAAAAAAGAAAAACTAAATACATTGATGGTGATGTGGAGCAGGAAGGCCTCTACCAAAATTGTAAATTTCATGATCCCAGGGATAGAGGTTCTGACTCCAGTGCGGGGCCAAACTTGATATATGATATTTATGTGCAAAACATTTAAAAATAAAAAACTTCTTTAAAGCTATTGAAACTAAATTGATATTCTGAACTAGCAGAAATTTTATATTTCATGATCCCAGGGATAGTTTTATTATATAGGATGGGGCCAAAATGGTCAGTGATTGGATGAGTTAACAATTGAACATTCTTAACTTCTCGATAAACGTCGTGGTGATCCGGGTTGTTAGAATAGATCCTCAGCACATCTAGCTTGTCGTAAGAGCCGACTAAATGGGACGGTCCTTTGGATGAGACCGTGAAAACCGAGGCCCCGTGTCACAGCAGGTGTGGCACGTTAAAGATCCCTTCCTGCTCAAAGGCCATAAGTGCCGAGCACAGGTCTAAATTTTGCAGCCCTTCACCGGCAATCGTGACGTCTCCATATGAGAGAAAAATTATCGAGCAGGACGTAAAACAACATATGATCAATCAATCAATCTTCATGATAACTACCTTTCTAATTCTTTTTCAAATTCGGTATGAAGCATCTTTGGGACAAGGAGAACATAAATTGAAAATTTCAGGACCTCTACTTCACCGGGAATTAGTGGCGAGGCAAAAACTTTTAAAGATTTATCAATTTTCAAGACCCATGTTCTCTACAAATACATATTTTAAAGAAACGCCAAGTGCATAGTGATAAGGAGCCGGATGACCTCTACCAAAATTGTAAATTTTATGATCCCCGGGGTAGAGGTTGTGACTCCAGAGTGGGGCCAAATGTGGAACATATAGTGTATATGTGTAAAACATTTAGTAATATCTGCTATACTAAAATGAAACTAACTACAGATATTTAGAAGGAGTAGATAATCCTTTAACAAAATTAGAAAATTTCATGATCTTAGGGGGGGCCTCCGTGGCCGAGTGGTTAGAGCATCGGGCTCAAAATTACAAAGCCTCTCACCTCTGTCGGCGCGTGTTCGAATCTCGGCCGCGGCGTTATGTGAGCAAGTTTGCCAGTTTACTTGCGGAAGGTCGGTGGTCTCTTCCCAGGTACATGGTATCTGGGTTCTCTCCTCCACCAACAAAAACTGGACGCCACCAGATAACTGAAAAATTGTTGAGTGTGGCGTAAAGCAATAAATAATCAATCAATCAATTAATCATGATCTTAGGAGGTAGGGGTTTGGTTACAGGGTGGAGTCAAAATTATTATCGTGATTGTTGTCTTCATCATTTGAAAAACTTTCCTAAATTTGCTGATACAATATAAAAACTGCATGCAAATTTAGGAAAAGCAGAAAAGGATATACCAAAGCTGTGATTTCATAACCTTAGGGTTTTAACTCTAAGGCGGATCAAAATTAGCTATATTTTGTTAATGTTACATATATTACGAGTATGTAAAGCCTTTCATTAATATAGGCACTTTCGAAGGCATTTAAATTTTAAGAATACATCTTGTTTTAAAATGTTACTGAATATTAGAAGTTCGCTTAAACGTTCAGAACAGGATTTTTTCTCTAGATTTCATAGCCCTTGGGACTAGTGATATTTTAAAATAATATTCAGGTGATCGCAGGCCTGTAGGTCTTTTGTTTAAACATAAATTTGAATTTTCATGCTGACATAAATATATCCTTTGTAGGTCCATTGCGAACATGGAATGTCGAACTCCTTCACGGTGATCCTCCGAAGAATGTATGGGACGGAAAACTTTGTCCGAGGATGGCACGATTATCAGTACGGGTTTGGTCACACCCAGGGAGATTTCTGGGCGGGGCTCAACCAAATATATTACCTGACCAACATGGCACGTAAGACAGAGGATAGTTCTAATTCCCTGCAGGAATAAACTATAAATCAATGGAAATAACTCTTTGTTGCTACGTCATGTCAAAACTGATCATCCTTTTTCATCCTTTAAATGTGTCACATAAATCGTTGCCAACAGCAATAGTACGCTTAAAGCTCAATTCTGATTGGTGTAAATTTAATTGATATTGACTGTCCTCCCTGATAGCTCAATTCTGATTGGTGTAAATTTTAAGGATATAGACTGCTGAAAACAAAATATTGTATGTCCATTTCTTTTCTTTTCAAGGGAACAATATCCTAACTATTCACATGCAGGATTGGCATGGTAATAGCAGAAATGCCCTCTACAGTCATTTCACGGTCTCCCCTGCTCCAAACTTTCAGCTTTCCATTGCGGGCTTCCAAGGTGACGTTCCAGATGATCTCTCATACAACAATGGTATGCCCTTTGCTACTTACGATAAATCTGACCCTCATCAATGTGCACTGCATCAGAAGGCGGGTTGGTGGTACAACTACTGTTCGTATGCTTTGCCTACTGGAGTTTACTATAACGGGGGACCGTACACACCCTCTGGAGGATTCTACGATGGAGTGTACTGGAAGGACTGGGCGGGATACGGATATTCTCTCAAGTTTCTATCCATGACAGTTTCAAATTCTTAAGGCGGCCTTCCGGTGACGTATCTCATTAAATACAGTATGAAAGAAACTTGGGGGGGGGGGGGGGGGGGGGGGGGGGGAGAGATATGAATGTAAACACCAACTTCAGAATCGAGTGAATGACGAATATGATTTTTATTTTTAATTTCCATAACTCTTTTTCTTGCAGAAACTTTTTAGAATTTTTTAATTTGTGAATTTACGATATGACAGGATTGGATTTGAATGAATTTCTGGTATATATGTTATACATACACACGTTAGGGTACATGATTGTGAAGGTATTGTTTCTGTTGGAACTTTCCACACTCTTGTTAAAAAAAGCTTGGACTGCACTAAAGAGTGTGACATGCACATTTAGTTTGTAGTGATAAAAAAAATATACATTAAATATTGTCTTCCTAAAGCACATTTTAGACAAACACACGAAATGTTATGCATCGTCTAAAACACTTTGGTCTGTAGTAATATTGCATCTAGGCATATCAGAATTCAAAATAGTTTCGTATGAATAATGTTTAAGAGCCTTTTACCATGTGAAATATATTTTGGGGGTTTAAAAGTGTGACTCTGAAGACATTTCTTAAAGCTACATTGCTTCCATTAGGGGAATACGATTTTTATTTTTTATTTTTGATGACGTACAAATGCATTTTCCTAATATTAGGTCTGTTTTTATTAAATAACATGTACATGTACTATTGTATATATACTGTCAGACATGTAAACGTGATTGTGTACTACACGTATGTCATATCTAGCAATGTAAGCCTTTTTTCAGTGGTATTCTTTGGAATATGTACATTAATACTGATAAATAAATGGAAAATACTAGTATCATTGTACTTTATGCCACACAGGTATGATCTTGCGCGTAGTCGTATACTTTATATCTCTGTATGTGTTGTGCATGGTTACATTTAAGAATAAAGTTTGAAAATTCGAAATCAAGCACCACGAATCTCTAAAATAATTTCGACATCACTTATGATTTTATAAATTCATGTTTCATGTTGATCCCTGAACCAGGTACTTTGAACCGTGCCCAGCACTCATGTGGATATTCTATTGTTTATTTGGAGGAAACTTCGCCAAGAGGTTCCCCGTGTAGCGCCAGTTAACTAACGGATAGAAATCAAACTCTCCAACATCGTGTAAAGTTTAATCTTACTGTTTTTAGATTTAAAAATATAAATTTAACATCATGTTGCATTAGATAATATCAACTGTATGTACGACAGCCTGTTAGGATAAATGCGTATAATGCGAATTTTTGCATATAATACGCAGATTATGTTGAGTATTCATATTAGGGTGTGTGTGATAACCTCTTTATGGTTGCCTCATTTTACTTCATGTGCACTCGGACTGATATACTGTTCAATGCAAATTTTTATCTTTCATTTCAACGAAGTTTACCGTGCTCGAGTACTTTTCAATCTTTTCGTCCGTAACTCTGTTCCGTCCTTTTCAGTGTGGTTGTTGTTTTACATTGCATAAAAAGTTAGTTATTCGATAATTTATTAGTTTTTGTTTGTTTTTGGTTTTTTTTAACTTTCTATATAGTTTTATCAGAAAATAATGCTTGTACGGAGTTAATTTATTTTCAGAATTTCACAAAAATTAGTTGTAGCGATATAATAGTATTCATACTAATTTCATGAAACGGGGCCTCCGTGGCTGAGTGGTTAGAGCATCGGGCTCAAAATCACAAAGCCTCTCATCTCTGTCGGCGCGTGTTCGAATCTCGGCCACTGCGTTATGTGAGCAAGTTTGCCAGTTTACTTGCGGAAGGTCGGTGGTCTCTTCCCAGGTATATGGTATCTGGGTTCTCTCCTCTACCAACAAAAACTGGACGCCACCAGATAACTGAAAAATTGTTGAGTGTGGCGGAAAGCAATAAATAATCAATCAATTTCATGAAACTGTTCTTTACAAAAATATACAAAACGTGTTATGTCTGTGAAAATAAAGGAAATCTGTTGCATAATGGACTTGATAAAGAATTCAATGAAAACAAGAGTTATTGCCCTTGGATTCAATACTTTGAAACATATCATTGATTATTCATATATATAACTTAGACTTTTGAAATATTTTATGTTTAACAAATTATTTAAAATAACTATTGGAAAATATTCTGACAAAATTTATGCCCTGTCATGCATAAATCTAAATAAATAATTGGTTTCGCAAAATCTTATGACGTCACAGGAACTACTTTAACAAACGTTACGTTAATGTAATTCACACTCTACTGAGGCGCAATTGCGTTGATAATACGAAAATCAGGGAATGCACATCTTTACTCTGTTGTAGGTAAAAAGTATAAGAATTCTAATGCTAAAGAATCTTGTAAAATCATAGACGGGCGGATCCAGGAGTTGAACATAGGGAGGTGCGTCGTTTTCGGGGGAGGGGGGGGGGGTCTGGGAGACACCTTAAAATCTCCTGTGGGTCCAGGGCGAAGCCCTTGGAAGGGGCAAAGCCCAGGAATCTCCTGGATTTTTGGGGGCTTGAAATGATGTCTCCTAAGTAGTAATTTTTTCCATTTTCTGTCACTTTTAATGACGTAAAATTAATAAATTGATATAAAGTTTAAGGGTTTTTGGAATAAAATGTACGTTTTACCCCAAAAAGCAGCAATAAATAAAAAGACATTGTCAATTATTTCTTTGAAAGAGAAAAAAGTATTGCTTCTTTTATCGTTTATTTATTAATTTTTCTAAACAAGAGACGATGATTTACCTTTTAACTTAAATATGAAGGGGATGAGGGGTGCTCCCCCTTAAATCCGCAATTCTTTTTATTTTAGGGCAATTAAAATTGTCTTTAGAATAAAACTACAACATTTTCCTGCAGTTCTTGTAGATTCAAATACAAGAATTTAACAAATTTACCTTGCATAACCCGTGTGTAGTTTTAAATTATTGATAAGAACAACTAACTTACTAGAACTTATTAAAAAGAAAACAATATATTAGATGGTTATGACATAAATCAGAATGTAGGTATATATTGTACTCACCTAACGGTAACACCTGTCAACATATTACACAATTTATTTCCTATTAATACGG